>OX101828.2:14436971-14729971 GCA_944452925.2 Chrysolina oricalcia
TTGGTGTTTTATATAAAGTATCAATCATATTTCCAAAACTCTCAATATCGTCAATAGTTCAACATTCATTGCAATGGGTGAAAACTCGGAAGCTAATGAATTTCAATTACCGCCATGAAAAGCCATAATTAATATGGTCGGCATTACAAATTAAATATTTCGCAAAACAGGTACAAACCGAATCAAATCGATGGAAATTTTAGATTCAGCGTAAATGCTTTTAGTTCACTGTCGATGATTATAACTATTAATATTAATCAAAACTCTCGACTAAATCGAGTAGGTATTACCGAACAGAACAATTTAAATCTGCCAGTTTTATATTCACTGTTAATAATAAAAATAGTCATTTATTATACAAAAGAAAAAAGTGTTAGACTTTTACTCGAGGTTGTGTTGTCTCCCGACGCGGAGCGAAGGGAGACAACAACAGAAAAACTAGTCAAAGTCGAGTAAAAATTACGCAGTATCCATCTGATATATTTCTAGAATGCTATCCAGAAATGTAGAAGACAAAGTTGTTCCAGAATACGTCAACAAAGTTGAGTTCTGCAGACGTCGATTGAATCTCCAGCGACAAAATGAAAAAGAAAATTGACAGGAACACTCCAGGGACTATATTCGAGCCAGGTGATGCCGTTTGGCTCTACCAACCTTAGAGAAACAAATAAATATGTCCCAAGCTGAAGAGGAATTGGAAAGCACTCAGAGGATCAATCTCAAGGTTTTTCACGTAGAGAGGTTAACAGAATCTCCAAAATTGGTTTCAGAAGACACCTAAAATGGTTTCACACTGTACTAAACTTGTCACTTCAAATATGTATCAATCATTACTGTCAATTACTGATGAACTGATGCAAATCTCACAATTGCACGACTTATATTTATTTATTTACCAATTCGGGATACAAATAGGTGAACACCCAATACAGTATCCACTGATGCATTCTTAATTCTAAGGTTTAGAAACTCAAATAATTCTAGCAACATAAATCATTCTATAGTTACGATATACGGTGGAGTTTAGCACAGTGATATACGGATGGTTCGCGTCTGACTGACAAACAGGCTTCGGGAGCAGGAATCTACCTGGAGGAAAGAGAGGTACGAAAGAGCTACACTTTGGGGGGATATACAACAGTTTTTCAAGCTGAAGTGTTCGCCACCCTAATCGTAGCTACGAGGCAAGAGGTGAAAGCAGGGTTAGAGCAGATCATTTATATCTGTTCGGATGGTCAGACCGCGCTCAGAGCCATCTGCCATCCTAAACCAAGCTCTGCGCTTGTACAGGAATGCAAAGATGCGCTCGAGAAGTTAGCTGAAACGAAGGAAGTTCAGCTGGTATGGGTCACGGGTCACAGAGGGGTGCGCGGAAACGAGGTTGCAGACGGACTTGCCAGATCCGGATCCGCAACGCCGTTCTGTGGGCCGGAGCCTGTACTAGCCAAACTTCTTCAGCCCTCGACGAGTGGGCGGAAGAGGAGCTGAATAAATTTTGGAGGGATAACACCAGCTGCAGGCAGTTGTAAGACTTTGTGGCCGGCTCCAGTAAGTCAAGGACGACATGGCTCTCAGGTAGAAACCGCCAAGCACTACGCCTCCTCATAGGAATACTAACAGGACATAACAAGTTAGGCAGATACCTATCACTTATAGCTATAGAAGACAGCCCTACTTGCCGCAAATGCGAAGAAGCCGAAATTCTTCTCACTTTCTCGGCGAGTAAGAGGCTACGCCGACGAGAGAATAAGGTTTGGAACATTCGGAGTTGGGAAACTCTAACAAGAGAAACTAATCGACTTGGAGTGGTCGGACATACTGGCCTTCATCAGGAGGTCACAAAGGTTCGAAAAGGAAAACTAGGAGGATGAATGTAGATGAGTGGAGAACAGAGGGGATGGCAAAAAGGGTCCACGAGGGACTACTTGCCTGGCTACGGTTGCGTCCTCCCCAAAGAACTGCTACTATTACTACTACTACGATATACTCTTAAAAAACTGAAAGCAATAATTAATGATTTAGATAAAAATTAGTCCAGCTTTGTTCTTAAAGGAAGAAAGCAATACAGAGGAAACATCAATGCCGGAACAATATTTATCAAAACTAGAAAAGATACAAAGATAAAAGCTAGGAGGTATCGTACATGTTCTGAGGATCTTGAACATGAAAACTAAGTCTTGGATGATTCTTCTGCTTTCTAATGGAAGAATTCTGAAAGTTTGTCTTGCCAAATTTATACTATCGATATTGTGAGTACCATTGATTCTGAAATTCAAAAACATGAGCAACCTACTCCGGATCCTCTCTAGTCTTACTTTATGAAAATCATATTGTGGATTCCATATGACCGTGGCGAAATTCATCCAACTATGAATATAAGCAAAATATAGAGTTTTTATGGAGTTGAAATGGAAACTTTTTTTACAATAAGAATGTGTTCTAACTTGCTTCGTTTTCGAAAATTTAGAGAAATCAATATTTCATCAATAATTCATATTTCAATAAAACCTGGCATGCTTAAAATTATTGACTACAGTGGCGTCCAAAAGGGTAATATAATTGATATTAAGAAACATTATTGTAATATTTTTTTGTATTTTTAATTTTTTTAGTATTGAGCAATGAGAGATACTACTTTTTGCCTTTTTAATTTTTTTCGTATCTCGCTTCGTTTCTGAGAAACCATTTAAAAACCGTTTCTTTGCATGTAACACGACAATAGCTATTTGTGTATTTAGAGTGCAAAGTGATTGATTGCCGCTCGAGAAAGAGCGTTACCGCGCGACGCGAAGCGAAGCACGGTAATTTTTGGAGAGGGGCAATGGCACTTTTTGCTTGAAATACCCACATGATTTTTTCTACAAACGCAGCTCTTAGACATAAAAACGATAGACACTTCATTCAACATATGCACATAATATTATACCTATGAGAAAATTTACATTCAATTGTATTCCCAAATGTATAAGCTATCCAAACATCCAATAATTTACATCTCTAAAAAAAGGAAAAAAGAAAAAAACTTGCCTAAAATAGAGTACAGATTGAGGCCAGGTCCTCAAAGAAAACATGGGACACAGCGAAAGAAGTCATTACCTACAGGAAAGTAGAATGGGCATAGTCCATTCAAATCAGCAGGGCCAGACGAAATCCAACCTGTATTATTACAGCAAGGAGCAGACCTACTGATTCCACACCTAGTCAGGTTGTTTAGAGCGAGCCTGGCCTACAGGTATGTACCCAGCACCTGGCGAAGGTCCAAGGTGGTCTTCATACCTAAGCCGGGGAAACTATCATATGCCCTGGCTAAGACATTCAGACCAATTCGTCTCTCATCGTTTATGATCAACAAAACGATGGAAAAACTAGTTGCCAAACGGCGCTGCATAGCCTAGTAGACAGGATTGAGAAATCTCTTATGAATGAAGAGATTGCACTCATAGCGTTCTAGCGTAGAAGGGGCGTTTGATAACACATCATATGCGTCTATCACATTAGCCCTCACTTAAAAAATCGTTGCTCCAGCCCTGAATCATATCTGCCATACTTGGCTCTAGAGAAGTGAAAGCCTTCCTGTTCAGGGACACAATGGATGTAAGGGCTACGTCAGGCTGCCCTCAAGAGGGAGTACATGGGGTCTGTGTGAAGCTGATGCAATCAGCCCTTACAGACGTACAGACGTGGTGCACGAGGGAGAACCTCAGGGTCAACCCTCAAAACACTACAATAGTTCCTTTCATGGGGACTTGGACCCAAACAATCTCCCTGGCTATACCCAGCAATTGTTAGGCCCTCGATGTCGTACGGAACTCTCTGCTGTGGTGGCCAAAGAGGAAAGTTGGCTAGTTTACAAAGACTGGCCATGCTCGGAGTTACTGGTGCCATGTCCAGCACATCGACAATTAGCTTGGAGGTAATCCTATTCCTCCCTCCCCTGCAATAGCATATTGCAGCAGAGGCGAGGATATTAGCATCCAGGCTAAAATATCTGGGCCAATGGAGGGGCAATAACCAAGGCCACTCCAGCATACTGGAGGTCATAAGAATCGACACGTCTGAGATGCCGTCGGACAAAATTACTTCAACATACTTCTTCGATGGAAGGTACACCACCATCATAAACGATGGGGAAGTTACATCAAGGGCCATACCAATGATGTCAAGACGGCAAATCTGGTACACGGATGGCTCAAAGACTAGCAAAGGAGTAGGGGCTGGAATATACGGGGAGAGACCAAAACAAGACATCAGTCTAAGCCTCGGTAGTCAAGCCTCTATATTCCTAGCCGAGATAACGGCAATCTCCGTCTGCACTAGAGAGATTCTAAGGAGGGGTCCTAGAAACCATAGCGATTCTCTCCGACATCGACAGACAGGCGAAGATTAAAGCCCTGCGTTCATGCAGGTTCACCTCCAAACTGGTTTGGGAGGTACACCAAAACCTCAACGACCTGGGAGCACAGAACAGGGTAAAACTTTTCTGGGTACTAGGTCATAGGGGCATCCAGGGAAATGAGACCGCATATGCCCTAGCAAGAGCGAGAGCAGCAACAACTCTCATTGGACCAGAATCAGCCTGCGGAATCCCGTTTGGGTAACTGTTGGGGATACATCAAGAGTCCACACAATTCAGATTTTGTGAAGAGCAGGACGAAACATAATGTTTGAATGCGATGCTCTGGTTCGCATGAGGATGGATATCTTCGGACACTGCGGTGCAGAAGATATCCTTGTGAGGAATCTCCAGGAGTTCATTAGATCCGGAGTACTCACAATATAGACCTGATAGCGGGGCGCAGAAAGGTTCTATATAGAACTACCTGCATTTCAGCCGCTGGTTTGCCTCGCCATCTAATAATAATGGTCACCCTGTATATTTTATATGGTATAAAGAATAACCAATTTCCTTCACATTACAAATTGGGAAAGGCTTTCGCGGCCATCGTTGAATGAATGATGGTTTTTCGGGTTTTTAGGCCGACGTTTATTTAGAGAAAATCTCGACGTTTCGCCAACACGAGTGGTTGGCATTTTCAAGAGAAATGTTTACAGTTTCGATCACTGAACACTACTTGTTTGGTATGCGTTGTCTCAGCCAGTATTTATGGGTCGACGTACTCGTACCTGCGTCCGGTGCCATCGTCCCTGCGTCGGGTACCCCCTCGAAGAAACCCAAGTAATATCGAAATACCAATTTGGATTTCAAAAATCAAAAAGCACAAATGATGCTTTTTTTTCTTTACTAGAACAGGTCTACACAAGTCTGAATAATGATGAGCACGTAGCGGCGGTATTCTGCGACTTTTCAAAAGCGTTTGACTGTGTAAATCGCAGAACCCTGCTGCAGAAATTAAATGTATATGGATTCAAAGGTGTCTCTCTGAAATGGTTCGACTCTTACCTCTCCGACAGATATCAAGTTGTTAAAGTGAATGATCAGACATCAAATAAATTAGAGATCACAAATGGGGTTCCACAAGGATCTATCCTTGGACCACTGCTGTTCCTGCTGTATCTGAATGACCTGACAAACATAGATATTCATGGAAATTTCACACTATTTGCGGACGACACTACCCTTCTTTGGCGGGGTAAAAACATTGAAGTTCTTAAAAATCGGGTATACCATGATTTAGGCTTAGTGAAGGATTGGTGTGATTCGAACTCATTGAGCTTCAATATTTCAAAAACAAACCTTCTCACCTTCAAATATGAACATCATGACTTGTACCTTGAAACACAGCTAATTCAAAATAAAACCTCTTGCAAGTTCCTTGGACTATATATTGACAATAAATTGAGGTTCCAAGATCATGTGAATTCATTAACAAAAAAACTCTCCTCTGGATGTTATGTGATTAGAACTATAGCTAGAGAACTCAACTTCGATATGGCAAAATCGGCTTATTTTTCTTTGATAGAATCCCATCTTAGGTATGGAATTGCCTTTTGGGATTTTTCTAGTCAGCTGCTCTTAAATTCGGTCTTTGTTCTTCAAAAAAGAGCAATAAGGTATATGTGTAATACTGAGTCAAGGGAACATTGCAAACCCCTCTTTATTCAGCACAAAATACTCACATTGGTTAGTATATTTATTTTGGAGTCTTATCCATAAAGTCAATTTAAGTGCAGTTAATCCACAACCTGGTTATAGCACAAGGCAAGATGGGAATATACCACTTCCGATCCCCAAATCATCCTTGACAAAATATTCAGTTATTTACGAGAGCAAAAAAATATACAATCATCTGCCTTCTCAAGCTAAAGCGATTAAATCCCTATTCTCCTTTCGGAAGGAAGTAAAAATCATGCTACTTGACAAGGCCTACTATAACATTCAGGAATATTACGATGATCAATTATTGTGAGCAGATGTACTATTGGTTGTGCAGCATGCATTTGTTTATGATTTCCTTACTTTAACTGAGGCATTTTTATCTCCTTTTGATATTTATCAGATGGTGGCTGTGATTTAATTGTATATGACTTTACTTATTAGTGCGATTTGTATTTATAATTTTATGTATTTAATATTTTACGATGCTTTGTCTATAAGATTTTATATCTTCTGTTTTGACAATAAAGTATACTTGATTGATTGATTGATTGAATTGCCACAACACATGCATATTATCCAAGACTCTTCTGAGAAGCAATCGAAATCAAAAAACATCCCAACAATTTCAACAGAGTTGAAGAAGGGTTACAATTGAATAAAGTATGGCTACCTATTCTCAAGAAAACGGTAATAACACCATACCGGGAAATTAATGAATCCGAAGGGGAACCCGACGCAGGGTCGATGGCACCGGACGCAGGTACGAGTACGTCGACCCATAAATACTGGCTGAGACAACGCATACCAAACAAGTAGTGTTCAGTGTTCGAAACTGTAAACATTTCTCTTGAAAATGCCAACTACTCGTGTTGGCGAAACGTCGAGATTTTCTCTAAATAAACTTCGGGCTAAAAACCCGAAAACCCATCATTCATTCTTTCACATTATTCGTGAATCTGTGCGTGGCATCAAACATCAGAGGAGAAAATTAATGATGATACATTTTGAAATCGTGTTTAAAGTAGCCTGTGGCCAGTAGGATTCCAAACAGCAAATTTCACAATTTAGCCGGCGATTTGTTTCATTTGAGGACCCCACCGCCGAATCGACATTGTAGATCGAAGACAAAGAACACACTCTGACCGTTTGTTCTTTTTTGTTCATTAACGAACAATGGAGTCAGACTTATTTGCGGTTCTATATTACCCCCTTTGTGTCTCGCGAATTTTTAATTGCGCTTTTACATTCTCATTGTATTTTTAACCATTTCACTCTTAATGGTTGGTAAGTTTTAATTTCAAGGAGTATGATTGTGCATTCTGGTTTTTGAATAACACTGGAAACGACGGCTGCTGATCTACAGGGTGGCAAGTTGATGAAGTTCGTTGTAAAAAAAAACACATTTTCTCAATGACTGTGATAAAACTGTTGAAAATATTTCTAAGTGATGTAGAAGGCAGGAAACAAAGGGTGCTTCTGAATAACAAGCTTACGAAAACCAACGATCTGACATGTGGCGTGCCACAGGGATCCATTTTGGGACCTATCCTGTATGCTATTTACACTGTATTTTGGATGAATCCTAGCAAATGTAGTGCTATCGTATTCGGAAAACACACTGACACATTGCTGTAGTCGCAAAGAATGTCCAGTAAAATGAATGATATATTCTTGATCAGTTCTGTGAAGTTGATCGGAAATTAGGTCTTTGGATGGATTGTTCCTTCCGATTCGAAAAATATATCTGGAAACTAAAAATGTTGTACAGCTCTCGGGCATCGCTAAATATGAATCTTGAAAAAATGCTTAGGTTTGTTCACTTTCACGCATTGTGATACTTCTTTTGGTCCCTGTTTACTGCTGCAAATGCACAAAAATTCAAAAGTGTCTCCGTTTTATTTATGGCGTCCGAAGACGTCAACCAATCAGTCATAAACTCCAAGAAGCTGGGTGGTTGAATACGAAATCTCGTAGAAAACTTCACTGCGCCACTCTTCATCATAAAATAATTTTGACAGAAACCCCGTCATACCTTTACCGGAAAATAATATTCTGAACGGATGTTTATAACCTTAACATCAGGTCGAAAGGTACTATAGCACCTCCAACTCATAGAACTTCCTTATATGAAAGTATAGTTTTTCCTATAATACGAGTATATCCGCTATTTATAATGCTCTTCTGAATGTTTTGAAAAATGAAAACCTCACTACTTTTCAAAAGAATCACATAAAACTGCTGAAATCCTCCCATGTCTGTCATTCACCTCATTAGGATTTTATGAATTTGGGTATTAAATGTTGTATTTAGTACTTTTAAATTGACAGATTTGTACTTTTTTCTTGTTTCTTATCACTGGGTGACAAAATTGTCGTTATTTTATTTATTATCATTATATTTTTCTTTGTTATCTGTATACGAAAGTTAAGTGGAAGACCATCTCGTGCATTTCTTGCAAGAGATGAACTTCGCCTTTTCAGCCAATCTGTAATGTCATACTTTCAACTATTGTATTGCATATTGCGCTGAATAAAGTTTATTATTATTATTATTTTCCGTCAGGAATGTACCAGTCAGGCCCTGTCTCCGGTGCTCCGATACATCCGGAGGGCGCGTTGGCGTCGTTCACCCCAATAACCACTCCCTACGTCCGTACGGTGAGTGACTATAGGGTCCGAGAATCATGTGCTCTGAGTGAACGTAGCGAACCAAGGATGACGGCCTTCTGCATTCGTGCGGCTGAGATTTCTGCCATATTACGGCAAGCCGGTATTATCTTCCTGTACCATCATTGAGGCATGGTATTCCCAGAATAAATAGGCCTTTCGTCAATTCTCGGAATTGTTGAAAATTCTGAACAGAAAGCGTCACATTTCATCTTGTACATCGTATATCTCGGAAACTAGTCTGCCGATTTTTTTGTGGCCAAGGACACTTTTGTCAAAGAAGTCAAAATCTACAACATACCAAAAATTCAGGGAATTCAACCGAAAGCCATTTTACATAAAGATAGTGCGTGGTCCTTTAATAAACACGCACTATTTGCAATTTCATATTTTTTAGCAAATTTAATTTCAAACTACAAGAAGTGCGACGCCCTTTTCTCAAGGCATAACCGAAATAAGACACTTTCTACTCACGAAACATAAAAACATGTAACTTGTCATTCAGTCATTTGTGACGAGGGTATCAGACCCATTTAAATTGAAAGAAAAGTATAGTTTCGAATTTAACACCTAAGTTTGCTCCAAACAAAAAGCAAACGGACGGCATTCTGACGCGATTTAAAAAATCGACGATTACCACTTGGCCTCTCACCGAATGAACTCCGTGCCAAAATAAACCCTTGGAATTGAATATTTTCCAATTCATTTCTTCGATAAGATCTAGTTTTGCCTCCGTCGAATGACGATGTAATTTGTGGGGCTGTAACTTAATAATGATATATTCGAGCTGTAACAGTACACCGATGTATATAAAAGCCCTTAAAACGAGCTCCCTTTTGTGCCAATCCACCCTAAATTACTCGGATTTCAGTCCGTCAATAGTTAAGTTTGTACAATAAAAAACAAATTTGGAGCATTGAATGACAAACGGAAATCAATGGAGGGAAGATTCAAGAGAGATTTGCATTTTAATTGGTTGAAAAATACTCGGTTTGGCACTGTAAACAAAGTCAACACCTGAGTTTTTACGGATTACTCAATACTAATTTGCAGGGTGATTTTATGAAGAATATCTTTGAGGATACTAGGATTCTGTTATTGGGGTTTAATTGACACTATGAAAACCCCCTCGGTTTTAATACAATAACATCAGAAATTCTCTGTTATTGATATAAACTTTCTACTCTGGACGCCACTGTTTCAAAATGATAACTTGATTGTTGTCATATACAGCTCTTCATATTTTACTACTTACTTTTGCCGTACTAATTCGAGCGGATATGAACTGGCCTTAAGCTAAAAGTAAGTGATAACATCCCGCATTCCGCGGTATGACAGCATTATTTCGTAAACATACTTTTGGTTAGTATACTGTTTTGAGTTTAGAACACAAAACCGTAACGTTTCTTCTCTATATCTATTTTGAGTCATTGAGGTACTTCACTTTCGAATATTTGACCTTATTTGTGTTTGGTTCTGAGATTGAACAAGGATGGCGTTTTCGTCTTGGTTCAGTTGGCAACACCTAATCTCTAGGTGTTCTGTTCACCTGAGTCGTTGTCCAATTATCCCAGAGAGTAGCTTGGGGTAGTTCCTGGACTGATCTCACACACCACGAACAAGCAAGGAAGCGCCTTTGTCTGATAGTGACAGTGCTCGACTTTGACGTTTGAGTGACATTTTTCATTTTGTGTTCGATTTTGAGTGAAGTATTATCTCTGACATCTCAGCCACTAAATCTATTTGAATTTTCCTACGTAAAATTTAATTTTAATTATATTGGGAAAATTCATATCTGAAGATTTCCTCCTATTGTTTGCGATTTTTGATGCTGTATATTTTCGAGGAAATTTTTGTTCTGCTGTATGAAGGATTTTTGAGGTTATGAGGGCTTGTACTGTCATTCTTCATTGGCAAAACCACTGGAACAAGAATCAGCTATCAGCAAACAAATCATCAAAGCTGTTACCAGAACCCCCCACTTAATAGAGGTTAGTATTTGCATTTGGGCTCTACTTATGGCCCCATACAAGTGTAATCAGAAGTCAGACTGGTATTTTTCAGTCTAGTGTTTATAGTACACTGCTCCACTAGTGCTTGGTGTTCCTAGTTGGCGTTCCTGTTTCACTTTTATTTGGTGTTCCTGTTGCACTGTTGTTGTTCCACTGTACTACTGTGGTTGTTCCACTGGTCATCTGTTGTTCATTGTTCCTTCTCTGTTCATCCCAGCTGTACAAGTAGTTTGATTGTGTCGTACCCACTGTGAACACCTATCTTCACCAAGGCATTGAAATGAAAAACTACAACTGGTGAACTGGCCTTATTCAAAAAATCCACTTACTATCAGATAAGTCTAGCTGAAAATTGTGCCCCTAAGGACCAGTTTTTTGAGTTCCATTTAAACTCCAGGTAAATGACCTAATGCTTAGAATATGATCCTTCAAACGTCATTCAAATTAATGTCATTAACCATCTAAACTATTAGTTATCTGGAGCTTAACTCAAACATAAAAAACTGGCCCTAAGGCATATTGATAATTATTAGCTATTATCGTGACGTCACAGGCACAGCCCCCACTGAAGGTTTGATATTGATATCCTAAAACGATTCACCACTTTCAATCATAGCCTACACTTTAATTCATCGTGGTGGTGCCTCATAAATTTCATTTCAGTTTCTATTGTGTGCCTAACTGTGCATATGTCAACTAGTTTTTCATCAGGACCACAAAACAGTTTCGAATTTTTAGGATATATGTTGAGTACACTTCTTGAGCAGGAGAATAGCTTGATCAATTCCCGCGAAAGCTCTGATGTCTTTGAATTATTTACTCTCGCTTCTTCAGTAAAAACATCTTTTGGAGGAAAAATTCTTACTGTTTTGAGTTGCAGCGGATGCGGAATGAAGAGCAGAAACTCCAGTAACTTCTTTGAATTAGAGCTCGCGTTCCCCAATCTTTTGGAAATCCAGTCAGTGCAGAATCTGATCAGTCATCACTTGAGAACCGAACACCTAACAGATGATAGACAACTGTATTGCCAATTCTGCGCTAAACCAACCGGTACTAATAAAATAACAAGTATTGTTGAAACACCTGCAAAGTTGATCCTGACTTTGAAGCTCTTTATATGATTCAGCATGTCGCAGATGTTTTAAATTATTTCAACGTGTCAAGCTGGAGGATCACCCCTATCTAGCCGACTGTCGTTATTAACTTTACCCAGACATCGTCCACTGTAGTTCTGGAGTTGTTCCACTATACCTACCTTGGCCAAGTACAGAACGGACTGGTATAAATTTTTCCATTCTGGTCCAAGTAATCCATGTATATAATTGAAAACAACACCTCTGCATATCCATATATTATATTTATACCATTATGAAGTATCTATTGCTTATTATTTTAGTAATATTAGTTCAGTGGGTTGTCCCATTCCATCAGGGTGCTTTTGGATTTTTCACTGGCGATAAATCCGTGGCACTCCGGAAAATTAAACCCCATGTTTAAATCTTATCAAAATATATTTTTATAGTCGAATCCACGTCTGACTGAGCTACTGGGTATGTTACTAGCGTAAAAGATCTTTGCACATTCCCTGCTCTCCCTCTCCTAAATTTCGCACCCAACAATTCCTTCGAAGAGCATCACTGAATAATCGTTTAATTAACTTATTATCCCCAATATTTTGTTGGGCAACTCAAATTATCTTTAGTTTCTTTGGTACTGAATTAATACCCTGTGGCGGTGTTTTGTATACAACATTCTTCAAAAAAACCCAGTGAAATAAATCAACCAGTGTTAATTGAGTTACCAGGAAATCTTTGATATAGCCTTTCTAAAACATGTACTGCGTAGTGTCATGCAATATTGAATTTGTTTGCTTCGTCATAGACTTGGTTATCCAAAAACTGTATTTAATTTTCCATTATGGCCCAATACAATTGTGGATATTTTTCAAAACAGAATAGAATCATCCAAAATATAACTGCCTCATGATTGTTAAATTGCACGATTTGGATTTTGTTATCAGTGCATAACATGTTCTAGCTCATCTACCACATGTCACTTCAATATGTTTGGACCAGTCAATACTAGAATCTAACCTAAATAATAGTTTACATTTTGGTATTTGTGGAAAAACTAATCTTATCGAAATATACTTTTTCATAGACTTCTTTCGTGTAACAATAGTATTTGGTCAGCTATTAAAATATTAATATCGTCTACATATGCTGTTAAGTAACATGGAAAATTTAAAAATTCAAACAATGACGAATAGTGTGGGACCTAATACTGAGCCTTGTGGAACACTGCCTCTAAAAAAGCACAATTTTTCCAGCAGAGCCTCATGATTGACGCAGTCCAATGCTTTGCTGAAATCAATACCTGCAGCTATTTCTAATTCTTCTGACGAGCAAATGATTCCAGTGAAGGAAGTGCTGAAGGCAGATTCAACCCTTCTTCTCTTCATAAACCCATGCTGGTTCGAGAAAAGTAATTTTCTACTTTTGATAAGATGATTTGCTTGAGCAAAAAACCTATTGATGATGGTTCTGTTTGATGGAAGTTCTGTTCTATAATACTGCTTCTTCACTTTCGTAAATGAATGGTGTGACTATATGAATACTGTAATTATATAAAATGTACCGTATTATCGGTAACATTATCAAGATTATTATCAATTTCGTTGCAATTTTGGTATTCATGAAGTTACCATGAGCTAATTATGATCACATTCTCCCATCGGAAGGTAAGACGGTACAACTGTTATTAATTCATGCAATATGCAATAAAAGATTTCATCGTAAGTATACAGAGTGATCAGTAAAGTCCGCATCATATGGGATTTTTTTTATGATAGCATTAGTAGAAACTTTACTTTGTCATGCATTTCTGCTGCAATCGATATAAAAAATAACCAAAAAATAGAAATCACGTGATTCTTGTTATCTATCAAATTACAAAAAATTCAAAACTGGATTTTTTTAGGAAAGTATCGAAAATGCTATCAGAAAAATTTGTATCAGGTGAAATTTTATAAATGTTATGGAATTTGGGTCCCGGTGGATTTTTTAGAATTTTTGATATGATGTAGTGCATGCAATTCTCAACAAAAGTTACCATTGCGCCAACCCAAAAAAATTAACAATTTTGCTGCTAGAGGGCGTTGAAATCATTCCTTGCGCAGATTACACTATTTATTTTTGAATCCAGTAACAATGTTTTCACTTGTTTCATTGATGCTAATGTTGAACAATATTGTGCTGTTTTATAAAAAAAATTCCTACCCCCCCTCCTTCTTCCCCCCAACTCCTATCACGAAAAGTAAAATAAAATATTTCTCAAGTGCCTTTAAATGTTTTATCGAATGTTTAAATATGCCTGAATAAGGGAAATAGCAGTTTTTTATGATTATCCCCCTCCCCTCAAAGGGCACAAAACGAAAAAATCTCGGTAAATTTTTCTGAATGTTTGATATAATGCAGTTCAAGTTATTTTAAATAGAAATCAATTGAGTGACAAACCCCAAAAATTAATAGTTTTGTTGATAGGGGCCGTTTTTATCACACCCTGCTATTCATTATTATAGGCGGAAACACGTATTTTAGTTTATATTTTGCTGAAAAATTGTGAAATTTTTATAAAAAAAAAATATATAAAACCTCCCCCTTATCCCCAACCCCTATTTCAAAACACGAAAAAATGGATTCTCGACTACTTGTGAATGCTTTATCAAAATAAATGTTGTAATTAGCTAAAATTAAGGGAATCGTACAGTTGTTGTTTCGCTGACTTCTCAATTAGGGCGTCATGTTATTTGAATATCAATTAATTAGGCGAAAATTTTGAAAATAAATAAAAAGTAGACATCAAAATTTTGAAAATAAATAAAAATTAGACATCAACAATTTGAATTTGAGTTGGTGCCTCAATTAATTTTTTTCGTATTTTAAAATAAGGGTTGGGGGTAAGGAAGAGGTTTTAGATTTTTTTCATAAAAATCAAAAAATTGTTCAGCATAATATATATTAAAATACGCAGAGATATTGTTTAGGCCTATAATAATGAATAGTCTATTCTGAGCAAGGTATGATTTCAACGCCTCCTAGCATCAAAACTATTCATTTTTGGGTGTCACCCAATTAATTTCTATTCAAAATAACTTAAACTGCATCATATTAAAAATGCCCTTTGGGGGGAAGGGGAGATATTCATAAAATAATGCTATTTCCCTTATTCAGGCATATATTTATACATTCGACGATACTTTTAAAGGTACTTGAGAAATATTTATTCTTTCGTTTCGTATTAGGAGTTGGGGGAAGAAGGAGGGGGTGAGATTTCTGTTTATAAAACTGCCCAATATTGTGCAACATTAGCAATGATAAAACAAGTGTTACCGGATTCAAAAATTAAGAGTCTAATCTGCGCAAGGGGTGATTTCAACGCCCCCTAGCAGCAAAACTGTTAATTTTTTTGGGTTGAAAATTACATGGACTACATCATACCAAAAATTAATGAAAATCCACCGGGACCCAAATTCCATAAGGAGTTTGCAGGGTCCTTTAATTAATAAACTAGGATTAGATACCCTATTGTATTAAATGTATTTTTAAATGCTAAATTAGTATTAGTTATGTTCTTGAAAATTAAAGATTTTTGCGGTATTTCAGTCTATTCAGAGGAACCTTTCCTATAATTGACAATCCACTATTTAATTAACTTTTTTTATCAGTCTGTATATCGTCGTAATTTGAATATTCTATAAGAAAAATAATACTAAACATTTTTTATGTAAAAAATGAATCAGATCAAGGTGCAGTTTATGAAAAAAGAGATGGGTTAAAATAAGATTATTTAAGGATTATTATTTTTGAAATAATATGAATTTGGGTTTGAGGGTAACTTAAATCAATTAATTAAATTGATTTAAGCTCTACAATATTTACAGATCGCCCGTCGCTCATAATTTTAATATGAAATAAGTCGCAACAAAGTAAATTTACTGGAAAGTGAATCTAGAAGCACAAATTTGAACTTGGTATAAGTATCTTATTCACATTAAAAAGATAATTGTTGAATTCAATTCAATTTGAAATTGAAAAATTATTTTATTTTAATTTTTTTTGTATAAAATTATAAAATCAATTTTTTTTATTAAAAAATTGAAAATTATCATTCAACAATAGTATATTCGTATTGAGAAAGATATTTTTAGATTATTTTATAGAAAAATTGATTTTTTGTACCTTGTGTATCACGGTTCATTAAAATAAATTTAATATTAAATTTTCTCGAAGTTAAAAGAGCTAAGAAAATATCTTTTTTATTAAAAAATAACTTTTGATAATATTTTTTCGTAATGAAATGTTTATTTGTTTTTGAATATATCTAGTTTTTTAAGAAATCAATTCAATTTATTTATTAAAAATATAAATTTATTCACTAAGCTTTTTTATTAAATAAACTATTAGATCCTGAAGATGCTAACTTTGTTAGTGAAACGCGCGTCAAGTATAATTGTGACGTAGTTTTGGTGTTTTGGTAATTTCTTTTTCTTTAATTGTATTCACACCAAAGGTTCCAAAACATTCATTTCTTTGATTTTTCACTAAAGTAATTGTATAAGCGTGTGACTTATTATTATTTCACGTTTTTCTTTCGTTTTAGCATTAACTGAAACAAGTTAATTTGAACTTGATTTTCTTGATCTACGATACTCAATTTCAGTAAATTTTCAAGGCCCTTACTCGAACATATTTTCAAAAATTCGTGATAATGACAGAAAAAGATCTGAAACGTTATTAAATTTTCATATGTGATACAGCTTTGAATTCAGATAAAAAATACTTCAAAAACGGTATTTTTCGAAATAGGGTCGTATTTAAAAAAAATAAAGTTGATGATGGTTGTTTGATAACGAAACTTTGGAAAGTAAATCTGATATCATTACAAAAAAGCTTATAAAAAGTTTCTGAAAAGTGTTTTTGATTTCGTTCCAACCAGAAAAAAATTAAATAAGAAATAAAAAAATTATCTTTTTCTAAAATAACTTGAAAATTAAAAATATCCTTATAAATTTCATACTTCCATAGAGATGGCTTTTCTGTTACGCAACTTTTTTGCCATTTAACCAAAACTGGATCTATTACCGTTTCGGATATCCCCATAGTGGACAACCTTATCTTGGATTTGATTCGACATTAGAACGTGATTGGCTTTTATGCAACCAATATTTTTTAACGATCAGTAGCCATCATCATGTTAAGTAACGTTAAGTTAATGAGACATCAAATCAAGTCAATAATCAGTGTTACTATGCAATGGAATTTCGCATATAACGCCATGTTTAATATTTTTCGTAATACGACAATTCGTAATGCGACATTAGAACGTGATTGGCTTTTATGCAACCAATATTTTTTAACGTTCAGTAGACATCATCATGTTAAGTAACGTTGAGTTAATGAGACATCAAATCAAGTCAATAATCAGTGTTTCTATGCAATGGAATTTCGCATATAACGCCATGTTTAATATTTTTCGTAATCAAATACTATTATTTTGATGTAATGGTATTCAGATGATAATTGAAAAGTTAATGTTAACAGCCTCCGTCCGTTAAGATTTTTTAAGAAATCACTTGTTCAAATATTTTTTTCGACACTTTATTCTGCTTACAATAACAATAATTATAATAATGCTAACTATTTATAAATTCATAAAGTAATTTGACAATTGATATTATTTCAAATTTCTATTCCATCGATGAGAGATTTACGATCTACAGCACTAGTATTTAAACTTGTTGTCGTTGTGGCCTCCTTACTATGAAATAGTTGTCGCGTAATCTTCATGAATTTTCAATATACGACTCCGCCACTGCAAAGGAGTTCCAACATCCAAGTTCTTTTACCGATTGATAGTAGTCGCCACCATTTTCTGCAAGCATATTAGCCGAGGATCTGCGCACCGAGTGCCCTGTGTAGAGCTAAGGATTTTTCAATTTTAAGAATGCTGCAATTTTCTTTCGAACAGCTCCAATAGTATGAATGCCTACCACAACTTGTCTTACACATTTTCCATTCCTATAACCAATGAAGAATTGCCGATTTTTTAAATTTGAAGGACGTAAATCTACGTATTTTTAGTAAAAATCATAGGCATCAAAAAGAAGTCCTTCTTTGGGAATGACAAATACCCTGTAATTTTTGTTTTTAGGATATCTCAATGTGACCTTAATCAGCTTAACAAGTTCATCACGTCTACAGGCGCCAAAAATACCACACATTAATACAACCTTTTCAAGCAACCATGTATAATCATCTGCCTCAAATAAAAACTTAGTTACTTCTTCTTCAGACAAAATTTTGCTTTCTTTGGTGTGCAAAAACAATTTTCCAAATCTGAAAACACCATTTCTGTAGGTAATATTTTAATATGGTTGTCATAAACTTTCAGAGAAAGTTTCAACATTGAAATCTTGGTCCACAGCGATTTAGGAGAATAAACCTCTGATTTTCCTTTCGTATAGGCTAATAATACATCTTCATTAACCACCTTAACATTCTTGCTTTCACGCCACTCTTCAAAATTTTCATATTATTTTTGATAGCGCTCTTGAGTTATTTTCGGCAGTAAATTAACACTCGCTGCACATGATTTTCTCAATATTTCTAAATAATAGTATATTATGTACCTAGTAGTAAAAGCAATACATTCCCGGACGACAATGTAAATTGTTGGCCGAGGCGTTAAGCCGAGGCCAACAAGCATTGAAGTCTGGGAATGTGCTTTTAATTCTAGGTACACATACTATTTTTTCTGAAATCGCAATCAGCATTATCAAAAACTAAGGAATTCTACATATTGTTTGCGTGAATTCAATAACTGTCTAAAATGTAAACAAGCCGGCAAAAATTTTCCCGTATCGTTTTCGATACGGAAAAGTACTTTCCCGTATCGTTTTCGATACGGGAAAGTATTAAACGGTCCGGGAAAGTTCGTTGCTTAGCAACGGACTAAAATACTGGATTAGCGTATTTGGGCATTCTTGAACGATTTCAAAAAAATTTGATTTTGTTCCTCAATTTCTTCAATGTCATCCATGGTCGTTTTTAAAGCGAACTCGCGAACACAAAAAACTGACGTTGTTTATAATATTGTTGTCATATTGTTAAGCTGTTCCATGACAACAAGATGTTGGGATTTCGCTGTAGAATTACGAGTTACGTGGTTTGTTGTTTCCTCGGAATCAAAATGTAATCTTTCAGTACGATTACGAAAAGTCTTGAACGACACACCGCCGATACGCACATAACGGATTCGGTTATCATAATCCTCGGCTGCGCCTCGGATTACAATATTCAACCTCATCCGTTATTTGCTACATATCGGTCTTGTAACGTTAATAATTATAACGAAACATCAAATATTTGATTGGATTTCATGCAACTGGCATTATGTCAATTAATTTTAAGTATATTCAATTATGTCAGTTTGCCACTTACACTCTATAAAACTCGCAAAGAACCAGACTAAATTCAATCCCACAAATACTAACCATGCCCTCACCCCCGTCCTCCCCCACGATCGATTATTCGAAAGTAATCATCGCCCGAACCCTTGCTTTCTAAAATCTTTCAGGAGGCATAAAGGCAATAACAATAATTTGGTGTTTGGTAACGAGGGTGGCCAACACGGGCTTCCAATTGAACTTATCTGTCACTATCAAATCTTTTAACAGATTAACCATTGCCTTTAATTCGAATTTCAACTTTAATTATGTCCCTTCGACCATCTGGTACTTTCCAGGAGCACAATGGCCCATGCGGAGGATGGCCGTTTTGAATTTGCTCACATCGTTTTAATAGGGATTCAGATTACATGCGTCTCCTGGTTGTTCCCTTTTGTTCACCCTTCGGTTCGGATCGCACTTTGTATCTTGCTCGTTATATCGTTATTATTTCTGAATGTCGCTGGCGGGATCGGTTCTGATTAATTACGGAAAATTAGTAGTAAAAAAATATACAGTGTGTCAATTTGAAAACGTACCACCCCAAATATTTCAGCCCCCGCAGAAAATATAAAAATATGCAAAAACACGTCAAATTTATTTTTATGGGGGATATTTTGTAGGCTGAAGCGGGGGTGGAAACAACCCTTAAAATCTTAAATAGAATGGGGGGTCGAGCGATACCTCATTTTGAAGACCGTTCAATTACCTATTCAAAAATAATACATACTTGATATTTCTATCCAGTACTTTTGGAGAAATCAGGTGGAAACTCTAAAAAGGTTTAGGAAACAGTGTTTTGCAATCAAACATAAACAAAATAACAAAAAGACCTTTATTTCATCAAATGTTCAAAATGTTGCCCATTATTTTGTAAACAGTAATACAGTCTGCTCTCAAACTCTCCTCTAACTTTCCGAAAAACTTCTACCTGAATTTCTCTACACGCAGCTTTAATCCTTCTCTTCAAATCTTCCAAATCTAGAGGTTGTATTTTACAAACAACCGATTTCAGATGGCCCCATAAGAAGAAATCTAGAGGCGACAAGTCGGGTGATCTTGGTGGCCATTCAATTGCTTCTCTTCGACCAATCCATCTACCAGGAAATCTATCATTTAGCCACTGTCTAACTGGAAGGAAGTAGTGTGGTGGAGCTCCGTCTTGCTGGAAGTAAATAAGATTTTCTTCCAAATCCATATTACCAGCCGCATCTAGTTGATTTTCCAGAGTTGATGTTATTAGCGGGTCTATTTCTTCAAGCAGATTCAAATAGAGCTCACCAGTTAGAATTTCCTGAGTGAATAAAGGTCCAATAATAGCATTTCCCAGAATACCAGCCCAAACGTTCAATTGCTCTGGATACTGTCCCAGGTAGCACATCAAATCGGCTGAATCTTGGTTCCATATTGGGCCAATATAGATATATTGTAAATGAAAAATTAATATCTGTCCATTATGGGCGAATATTCAAAAAATAATATTATATTAATAATATTGGTAGAATATTGGTTGAACTATTTTTGAATGTATATTATCACATGAAATATTGGGTCAATATTGGTTGAATAATTTCTACCAATATCGATAATACAATATTGGTTACATATGGTTTTCCACACCTAGAATAAATATTGCAATCCAAATATTACAGTCATATCGATTATAGAGAATAAAAACTATGTTGTATTTCCAAGTTTGATAGCATATTGGTTGAATATCAATTCCACTTTATTTGACAAATTGTAATAACTCATATTGAGTGAATATTGGTTGAATGACATTTACCAATATCGATATGACACTATTGTCTTCACATCGTTTTCAACAACTAGACTAAATATTGCAATCCCAATATTCCCCCATATCGATTCTAGGAATAAAAACTATATTGTATCTCCAAGTGTGATTATACATTGGTTGAATATCATTTCGCCTATATAAAACAAATCTTATTAATTAATATTGGGTCAATATTGGTTCATTAATATTTATCGATATCGTTAAAACATTATTGTCTCCATATTGTTTCCTACAGACTCTGGTGTCACCTTCATCAACTAAAAGACATTTAACAATTTACCAAGGTATATTGACATCCACCAATATATCCAAATGATATTGCACCAATATCGACGAATATTTTGAGGTCATTATTGCTTCAAGATTATTTCACCAAAACTATTTTTGAATTTTTTTAACAGTATTCGACCAATATCGCAAAATGTTCACGTTTTACTCCTCAAGAATATAACTTTTGAATATTGTGCCAATATTGTCAGAATATTGTATCAGCGATATTGTACCAATATCTCCGAATATTTTGAGGCCAATATTAGTTCGAGAATATTTCGACAATATTATGCAAGTAATATTGGACCAATATCGCCGAATGTTGTACCAATATTTTACTAATATAGGTGTGCTACTTGGGGTGTGTGACCTTCCCGAAAAAGACGCGGATTTTCATCGCTCCAGTATCGGCAATTTTGTTTTTAACATTGCCCATTTAAAAAAAATGTACACTCATCAGTGAAGGTGATATTTTGCAAAATATTTTGGTTGACATTTATCAGATCCGTCAGTGTTTCACAAAATTCAATCGAAATCATCGTCAAAAAGTTCTTCATTTTGTATGGGTGGAATTTATGTAATTTAAGTGCTTTCCTTACTGTTTCGTGAGACATTCCTATTTCGTGTGCCATACTACGAAGTGAAGTGGTCGGTTCTGCAGCGAATGAGCCTAAAACTACTATTTGTGCAGCTTCATCCAAAATGCGTCGATTCCTTCTTTTTTTATTAGCAACGAAACCAGTTTCAAGCCACCAATTCCAAGACATATTTATGATTTAAATTATTATTCGGATATCGTTCATTGAACATTGCTGCCGTTCTTCTAGCGCATCTTCGACTTTCCCCATAAATGATAATAATTTCAGTTCTTTGTTGAAGTGTGAACACCATTTTAAAAAACAAATTTTTGACACTGAGGACTGAAATGTCATATTTTGTTGTTGTTATGTCAATGTGAAAAACGTCATTTCAAAACATCAATGTGAAAAGTTAATTACTTTTTGTACAACTTGCAGAAACGACCACTTCACTTGTGGCATCTGAAGTAGGAATATCTTACACAACAGAATAAATTCAACCCCTATAAATTGTAGGTTCTACGGCAGCTTTTCAACAATGATTTCAACAGGATTGAATATTGTGAAACAATGGCGGATCTGATGAATGCCAACCAGAATATTTTGCACAATAACTACTGACGAGTGAACATGTTTTTCAAATGGGCATGTACAAACAAAATTGCCGATACTGGAGTGATGAAAATCCGTACCTTCTTCGGGAAGGTGATATAAAGTATCCAGAGATATTCAAATTCTTGAAAATGCTATTATTGGACCTTTATCCATTCAGGAAAATCTATCTGGTGAGCTCTATTTGAATCTACTTGAAAAATGGATCCGTTTTAAACATTTTCTTTGGAAAATCAAAAACATTTGGATGGTAATATGATATTGCAAGAAAATCATAATTACTTTCAACAAGATGGTGGATCTCCATCTTGTTGGACAGTGGCTCAATGATGAATTTCTTGGTAAACGGATTGGACGACGAAAATCAATTCAAGAGTAAACTTACCTCGATGAAACTGTCATCGGTTTTATTTCTTCGTTTTTTCTCTAACGACTTTTTTTGTACAAATGATTTAACACATTAATGTAAATTTGGGAACTTCATTGACTTGAATAAGATATTAAACCAAAAAAAATGATATGATTGAAAATCAAGAATATTCCGAGTTCTTATGAAACTACTTAGTATGTAGAAAAAAAATTATTCAAAAACGTGAAATAGCTTCACTTAAAGAAAAAATAATGAACTCAAATAGAACTAAATATGGTCTCAAAGCTGCGAATGAGTGCCCTTCGCTCACAAGAGATTGATGAAATCACATAGTGTGAGTCTTGGTTGCTAGTGCTCAAATAGTTCACTATCGTCACTGCCAATCTTCATAAATGATGACTTCAAACTTGACCAGGACAGGGTGTGGAAAAAATTTGAATGTTTCCTCTAACACGCTATGATTACTGTTGTTGACCACCACAATCACCCGACTTAGAGCCTCTAGATTTCTTACGATAGGTGCATCTAAACTCGGTTGTGAGCAAAATATAACCTCGAGATTTGGAAGTTTGAAGAGAGAGAAGAATAGAAGCTGTGAATATAGAAATTCAGGTAGAAGTTTTTCATAGCGTTAAAGAAGAGTTTACTTTATTACTGTTCACAAAGTAATGGTCGAAATTTCGAAAATTTTATGAAATAAAATTCTTTTTGTTATTTTATTTAGTTTGATTGCAAATACGTGTTACCTAAACATTTTTAGAGTTTACACCTGCGATCTCCAAAGGTACTCAAAAGAAAAATCAAGTATGTAGTATTTTTGAAAAGGAAATTGAACGGTCTTGAAAATGCGGTATAACTCGACCCCCCTTTCCGTTTAAGATTTTAGGGGTTGTTTCCTCCTCCGCTTCAGGGTTGACGTAAGTTGAATGGAAACTATCCTACAAAATGTCACCCATAAAAATAAATTTGACCTGTTTTTGCATATTTTTAGATTTTCTGCGGGGGCTGAAATATTCGGTGTGGTACGCATTCTTCACGCACTAAAAATAATTAAATAATGAAATTGACTAGTATCAGTTACTATACAGGGTGTCCCGTAAATGTATTCATTCATTTATTTATTTATTTATTGAGTACATCATCTACAGCCAGGGCCTTTTACAGAATGAGGCAAAAAAATGTTGAGGGCTTCTCGCCATGTTACACAATAAAAGAAAAGTGGAAAATCGTATAGTAAAAATTATAACACATGCAGAAATTCCGTGTGTGAACTGAAAAAAACTCAGTGAGAAAAAAGTTCACACACGGCACTACAGCAGTGATTGAAAGAATTAAATATATATTATACATAAAAAAAAATCATATTAGAATAGCCCGCCTGATGTCGGTTGGCTTACAATGAAAAATGTCCACATTACTCTGAATTGACAAGTGATCACAGAGGCGAGAAATGAAGTACATTCGTTAGTGGAGCGAGGGCTGTTGGAGAAGTCCTTATATAATTAGCGGAAAAGAAAAATGTAGAAATATTACATACAGGTAGCCGAGGCCCATGTAAATTCATTTTTGAGAGCAAAAATGGACATTCAATTCGTGAGACGAAGATTTTATGCAAAAATATTATTCCTAAATATTTACGACGTTTATACAGAGAGTTGACTTGATATCTTGATCGCAGTTGATCGTGTGGAATGCCACGATTTGGATAAACTCCATCACATCTGAAACTCATGTACTTCAAAAATCGCCTCTGAATACTTTTTATGTTATTTATATAAGTGCTGTATCCAGGATTCCATACAATGTTGCCATATTTAAGTTTCGATCTCTCAAGTGCGCCGAAGAGGAGTAACTGAGTTTCAGTTTTTAGCAATGGTACTAACGTGATGTGAAAATGTGAACATTGCATCGAAGACTATTCCTAGATCTTTGAACTCTGCCACTTTCTGCGGATGATGGCCATTTACGGTGTAGGTGGATTCAATTGGTGTTTTTTTGCGAGGTTAGGTGACGACATCACACTTTGTTATATTCAGAGGTAATGAATTGACTTCGCACCATTCATTCAATATATTTATGTCATTCTGATGACAGCAACTATCACCCAGATAGGTGATCTGACGAAACAGCTTACAGTCATCAGCATATAGGAGGATTTCCGAGTCAATGCCCATACAAATGTCATTTATAAAAATTATGAATAATAATGAACGAAGTACAGATCCTTGAGGGACACCAGGAGATGACTTTATTTCTACAAAGCTGAAGCCATGGTACTGAACCCTCAAACGCCTTCCGATCAGATAAGACTCCAGAAAAAGAATGAATTTGTTGGTCAAGCCAAATGATGAGAGTTTTTTTAAGAAGTATACCGTGATCAAGCCTATCAGATGCCTTGGAAAAATCTGTATGAATGACATCGATTCGAGAGGACCAAAACTTAGATGGCTCATTTGCTAAGTTGTCTTCAGTTTTACGAATATAATTGGAATGAGCAATGAAAATATATTTTTTATGTCTCTGCGAATAGCTTTGTATTTTTCAAGGTGTTCCGCATTACCCTCTGATTTATATTTTTTCAAATAACTAAAGACCTCGTCAAACTTAAGGAGAATGTAGATCGAAGGATACCCTACCTGCTATGAAAAAATCCTCAATATAAAAGTATTTTTGAGATATTTGTTTTTTATGAAAACATTGAATTTTTGCCTCTCCCAGTAGTTTTTCTGTGCAAGCGGTATAATTTCACACTTTTTCAATTAATTAAAAAAAAAAATATTGCTGAAGGATCATTCTAACGTCTACAATGATAGTTATTTCTGTACCAAGGACGAAAAACTGTCTTTTATAGTCGAGCCTGCAGAGTGATAGCCGAGGCGCATGCACACCGAATGCACATTGAGAGGAGTTCATCATCGGTCAACTCACAGAACTTCAAACTTTTTCAGGATCATTTGAAAATTGTAATGTTTATCTAGAGAAAATAACGAGAAAATAATTAGTCCATTTTTTATGTACAGTTATAAATAAAACTTTTCTGATTAATTAATTTATTGAACTACAGAAAAAAACATTTAGCGGGCGTTATGATTCATAATGCCCTCCATAACGCCCCGGGAGTTATGAGTCTGTTAATAGCAACCGTTGCCAAGGTATTATAAAGCAGTAATGTACAAGTGAAAAATAAAGTATTTTAGATCAGGTAAGGAAATGTGTGGTATAAAATTTTCGACAAAATTCTGCGTTGGGTTTCCCATAAATGTCAAAATGATTAAATAACGGGAATGCTTTCGTAAAGTTGAATATTGAAAAATCATAAGTAGACCTTAATATTAATTATAGGCTGCAATATTTGCTCAAAATCTCCCGCTATGCACCAAATTCCCACAAGAAAATAAGGCACCAAGAAATATTTGCCATTCATAATAAGCCTCATGATGTCTCAAGAACCCATCATTACAAAAACACCCTGTATTATCGCCCAAGCACATGCCCCACTATTCCTCGCACCACCATCGATCTGGGCCATTGTACAGGGGGCTGTACTTACAGGATTAAACATTATTCCGGCACAAAGGCGTCAGCATACGCCTCTTCGCTAAATAAAGAACACTCGGTACAATATCATCGTCGCACAATTGCCACACACCTAGAAAGCAGTACTTTATAATTTTTTAGTTTCGGAGTGTGTTAATTACAGCTTTGCTCTTGTCGAAAACCGCGGGGTTGCTAAGGGGTAGGGGACCAAATGGAAACCGGTGGACTAAAGTGTATTAAATGTTTGGATGGGTGTTTTTGCAAACAACAGCATAATGCAATTATTGTTATGAACTTATAGTGAACGTGTCATTACATTTACGCCCCTCTGCGGAGAATAACTTTCAATAAAGTACGTTGGGAAATGATTTTAGTCTAGGAGCAATTCATGATTAACAGCAAGTAAAGAGTTTCGAAAGTGAAATATACGGGTGTCTCAAACTCTTTGGCCTATTAGACGATTCTGGAAAAAAAGGGATATAGGATTATTTTGAAAATTCGGTTTCTTGAAAAATCAGTTATTCAAATGAAATTCTGAATAATTTTCATCAAATTGGTCCCATATTTGTAACTGTTCATTGCATATTGATATTATGTATTTTTTTCACCACAATCTTTTCCAGAACCAATATTGCATGAACCGAATAATACTCGAAATTTCAATTCAGATTTGAACAAAGTATGCTTGGTTTGGTTTTTCAGCTCTATGATAATTTTATCTCCCATTCAGGGTATCTGTGTGTCACTTGAGAAGTCATAAGCAGCACTCAATTTTATTCCAATCAATACCATTTCTTCTATTCATTTGTGCTAAATTTGGATGAAGGTCGTTGAATTTCCAGCACGTTCTGGAAACATTTCTTTGGCACTCACCATGAATATAAAATAAATTGAAATTATCTGCATTTGAATATACACTACAATCCAATTTGTATACTTATTCCTGACAGAAACACAGTTAAATCCACTGTTTGTCAAACTAAAAGATTGTTTTGCTCTTTTCTGGTCACGACATATTACAGATTATTACAAGTAGTAAATATTACCATTGTTTATATAGAAGATAGTTAGTCAACCTTATGGGCTTATAATTGGATCAAAATGGATGCGACATGTAGATGGCGATAGTGAGCTCGCATCCAAGTCATGTCATAACTTCAGTGATCTGGCCTCCAAGTCATGTCGTAACTTGATTGAAACAATGGGACACCATTAAAATCAGGGTTTTTTGAAGGAACCTGCATTAAAATGACGGCAAATATTCATGTTTGTAACTAATCACGCTAGATGACACACGCGTTTGCGTCCAACACCAATTACGCAGGCATTGACTAACTATCTTACTTCTATATTAACAATGATATTACTTATTCCGAATCGTTATACTGGGATCTGAAAATGATAGTAGGGTGCTGTGACCAGAAAAGAGCAAAACAAATCTTTAGTGTGACTAGCCGTAATTTTCATGCGTTTCTGCCAAAAGAAATTATTAAAAATGGATTATAATGGATATTGAAAAGGTAGATATTTCGAATCTGTTTCATATTCACGGTTAGTGCAAAAACATTATTTCAAGAACATGCATGAAACTCACCACAAATGAATAGAAAAAAATTCAGAAGAATTGAATGGAATTATGCTGTGTTTGGGAATGTTGAGGTGATCCTTAAAAAACGTGTTGATTTCTGTGAATGGATTTCAACATGGACTTATGAAGATCCAAATTTTCTTCAGAAAATTATATGAATAATATGAGGACAACAGTTAAGAACTCTTTGACAATTTGCCGCTTCATGTATATCGAAGTTGTTGGTATCAGTTGAACGGTGCCCCCCCCCCCCTCACTGTAGACAAGAATTGAGCAGAGAACTGATCACAACCATTGAAGATCGGTGTATAAGACGCTTTGGGTCTACAGCTCTGGCCAATGCGATCCCCACATCAGAATCTTCTAAATTTCACATTAAACAGCACTTCGAAAGAATTAATTAGTCATTAATATGACCATCATTTGTTCATTGATTGTAATAAAATTGAGTTCTGCTTGAGGTGAATCATGATTTCTCAACAGACACACGTTCTTCAGATACCCTGAATGGGAGATAAAATTATCATGGAGATGAAAAACCAGACCAAGCATAGGTATACTTTGTTCAAATCTGAACTAAAATTTCAAATCACTTCTCGGTTCATGCAATATTAGTTTTGGAAAAGACTTTTTTGAAAAAAATACAAAATATCAGTATCCAATGAACAGTTACAAATATGGGACAAATTTGACAATTAATAAGATTTTCATTTGAATAATTATTTTCTTCCATTTTGTTTATTTTCTGATCAAGTTTAATGAACGCTCAAACTTTATATTAATAATGTATTAATTTCGGAATTTCAGTACGACATGTTCCATGACATTTGAAAGGAAATTCAATTGCCTTTCAGGATATCTGATAATAAATATGGTGTTCCATTTGAAGAAAATGCAGTTTTCACCACTTTTGTATCTATCGGTAAAATCACAAATTTACAACGACCCTGTATAATGAAGAACGAATTCTCTTAGTCATGACTAATGCACAGAACATTGACAAACTACATAAAAAATTTCAGCTTTTTACGAATCCAAATACTGTAGTAATAAACGTTTAATTGAAGCTATGTTTCGCACAGAAAATAAGGAAATTAATAATTTTCTCGAAAACCACTGGAGATAGGTATAGGGAAGTATCATATGAACATAATTGAAAAGCAATAGAAAAGCGAAAAATGCAATAATATACAGGGAATTTCTCTCAAAATATGAAAGTTGTTGCTACTTTTCGATCGAAGCTGCCGCAGCGTTGAAAATATTTAAGATCGATAGATAGATAATCCTAGGCCCCTTTTTCCAGAAACGTCTAATAGACCATCGAATTTGGGACACCCTTTATTATTTCTAAAAAGAATAACATAAAAATGATGGAAAGTTACTTAAAACTATTACGTATACTTTCCAAGAATTCGTTTAGTAGAAATCTTAGCTAAATGCAGATACAAGAAGGAAAGGAGA
Organism: Chrysolina oricalcia; assembly: GCA_944452925.2. NCBI lineage: Eukaryota > Metazoa > Arthropoda > Insecta > Coleoptera > Chrysomelidae > Chrysolina > Chrysolina oricalcia. The sequence continues at coordinate 14,466,431 of OX101828.2, forward strand.
GTAGTGAATGTGCAATGATTTTTCACGCCACTAACACACCTGGAAGCTCAGTAGTTGGCGTGGGTTAGACAATAAAAATTGATTTCGATAAGATTGACTGACATATGAGGTTTAATTTTCCGGAGCTCCACGAATTTATCGCCAGTGAAAAATCCAAAACCACCCTGATGGAATGGGACAACCCACTGCACTAATATTACTAAAATATCAAACAATAGATACCTATGATGGTGTAAAAATAATATATAAATATGTAGAGGTTTTGTTTACAATTATGTACATAGATTACTTGGATAACTTGGACCAGAATAAAAGAAATAGTTATGTCCCTTACTAATAAAATATATTGATCGATGTTACACACACTGTATGTACACAATTAGGCACACAATACAAAATGAAATGAATGTAAATATGGCACTACTAAGATGAATCAAATTGTACGTTGAAAAACAGCTTTAAGCTGACACTTCACCATTTCATATCATATGAATAAAGGCGATTATTATTGAGAGTATTGTATCGTTTGAGTATATCAATATCAAACCTCCTATGACGTCACGATGATAGCTATCAATTAGTAATATGCTTTGGGGGCTACAATCTTAAAAAAGATGATACAAAAAGAACAGTCGTTGGTAATGTTTGCGGAAAAAATTGCAAATGTTCTGCAAACTTTCGAAGTGTTGACAAATAGCAGTTCACATTTTCTGATAAATTTGCAACCATTAAAAAAAAAGAAGTTTTGCAAACTTTCATATGCTTATGCTTTAAGGTTTAACATAGTGATTTTTTGTCAAACCTGCATCATAATCCTTCTCAAATGCACGGCAAGGCATGCGCAATATTCGAAATTAAAACACCTTGTACTAGATAGGTTGTTGGTAGGTGAACAGTAGGCGTTACCCACCATCAATCTTTCTAGTACAGGGTGTATTAATTTCGAATATTGCGCATGCCTTGCCGTGCATTTGAGAAGGGTTATGATGCAGGTTTTACAAATCTTTCCCGTCTCTTTATATTTCACTGCACCGATTCAGTAAATTCAAATTTATCCAATCACATGGCACCACTTACTAAATTTTCCCGCACACTTGTTATCGATAGCGAAAATATTTGAAACTATTATTTGAATAAGGAACAAATTAACCCTTCTGTGTACACCTCATGTACCTAAATAATAGCAAAACACCGATCTGAAATGAATCAGTACCAATCAACCAGTACAAAATGTAACAGATATACGTGATGTATAGTCAAGTATTTAACTGGATTGCTGTAGAATGATTCCTTCATAGCCCCGCTTTGACTTTAAGCGATTTATTACATTTCTACTGCTGTAGATATGAATAATAGAATTTGATGCAACTAAAATGTTATTTTTTTATTCTTTGCAGAAATAAAAAAAAAAATCATCGGGATTACGTAATTCGTTTGAACTCACTAAAAATTAATACTTACACCGTTTGTTGATGATGAGAAAGTAAGCAATAGTATAGTATAGTTTTTCTACGACTTGTTGGGGGCGAAATTTGGGAAAGGAGAGCAGTGAATGTGCAATGATATTTCACGCCACTAACATACCCGGAAGCTCAGAAGTTGGCGTGGGTTAGACAATTAAAATTGATTTCGATAAGATTGACTGACATATGAGATTTAATTTTCCGGAGCGCCACGGATTTATCGCCAGTGAAAAATCCAAAACCACCTTGATGGAATGGGACAACCCACTGCACTAATATTACTAAAATATCAAACAATAGATACCTATGATGTCGGGGCGTGGCGCAGTGGTTAGAGCGTTCGACTTTGGGTCGAAAGGTCCGGAGTTCGAGCCCCAGTTGAGGCTGGTATTTTTAAATTTAATTTGACCGATAAAATTACTCAAATCTCGTGGCTGGACTAGGGTGAGTCCTGCACGATTCACTGTTGCGTCCCAATTAACAGTGCTGCTCCTAAAGTGGCGCATGGAGTTAGTAACAAGGCCTATCCAGAACACGTGGCTAATAACCATAACAGTCGATGCCAAGACACCAAAGAAAAAAAAATAGATACCTATGATATATAAAAATAATATATAAATATGTAGAGGTTTTGTTTTTAATTATGTACATAGATTACTTGGATAACTTGGACCAGAATAAAAGAAATAGTTATGTCCCTTACTAATAAAATATATTGATTGATGTTACACACACTGTATGTACACGATTAGGCACACAATACAAAATGAAATGAATGTAAATATGGCACTACCAAGATAAATTAAATTGTTCGTTGAAAACCAGCTTTAAGCTGACACCTCACCATTTCATATCATATGAATAAAGGCGATTTATTATTATTATTATTATTGAGAGTATTGTATCGTTTAAGTACATCAATATCAAACCTCCAGTGAGGGATATGCCTATGACGTCACGATGATAGCTAACAATTAGTAATATGCTTAGGGGCTACAATCTTAAGCTAGACTGATCTGATAGTAAGTAAATTTTCTCAATAAGGCCAGTTTACCAGTTGTAGTTTATGAATCCAGTGCCTTTGTGTGTACGTGTGCACAGTGAGTACGACTTAATCAATCATATTTCGTGTACAGCTGGGACCAATACTGTCAACGGGGAATTCCAATAATAGGGTACAAACAGAGAAGAAATACTGAACAACAGATGAACAACCACAGTTGAGCAGGAACAGTGGAACAATCACAGGAACAGGAACAGTGGAACACCAATAAACGGTTGCGGGAACAACGTAACAGTAGTGGAGCACCCTAGAATAAACAATACCAGTCTGACTTCTGATTTCACTTTTGTGGTGCCATAAGTAGAACCCAAATGCACATACTAACCTCTATCAAGTGGGAGGGTTCTGGTAACGCTTTTATAGCCTGCTTGTTGTCTGATAGCTAGTTTCTTGTTCCAGCAGTTTTACCGATGGCGAAATGACTACATGCACTCTTAACCTCAAAAATCCGGACACTGAACAGAGATCTCCTCGAAAATAAACAGCGTCAAATATCTCAAACAATATGAAGAAATCTCCAGATATGAATTTTCCAAGATCCACCAAATTTAATTGAAAATCTTCATATTGGTTAGGTTAGGCCAAGATCATCAAATATCGAACCGGAAAACGTCACTCAAAATGACTCAGACGTCAAAGTCAAAAACTGTCACTATTAGACAAAGCGCTTCCTTGTTTGTTCGTGGTCTGTGAGATCAGTCCAAGATAGATAGATAGATAGATATCATTTATTTTGCCAAAGATTACATTGTTGCAATATAGCAATAGTCAATTAAATAAATAAACAAACAAATATATATATAGGTACATACTTAGATTAAAATCACACATTAAAAAAAAATATAATAATAAGTAGACACTGGGTATATAATGTACAACACAAACAAACAGATCAATTAAAATACTCAGACACATGATAAAAACACTTATCTATTAAAAATTCCTGGAGAGTCTTCCTGAACACGGTTAAGCTCTCAATATTTTTAATTTTTTCTGGCAACTTATTGAAAATACGCAACCCCAAATATTCGGGTGAGTTATAGGTTATACACATTTTTGCAAATGGTACACTAAAGTTATTTTTACTCCTGGTATTCATTGAGTGAATATCTTTGTTCAGTTTGAAACTGTTTTTATTTTTGAAAATGTATAAAGACATTTCCAAAATATATAGGGAAGTAAGCGTTAATACCCTAAACTCTGCAAAAATATTCCTGCAAGAATGTGTATATTTTACACCAGCAATACATCTGATGATGCGTTTTTGAGAAATAAACACATCTCCTGCTAGGGTGCTGTTACCCCAAAGACAAATACCAAATCTAATGCGGGAGTCTACTTGTGCATAATATAAATTCATCATCTGTCCTCTAGTTAGAACACATTTAACATTTTTGAAAAGATAATTTATCGAATTCAGTTTGGAAATCAGTGTTTCACAGTGTGGTTTCCAACTAAGAGTTGGATCAATCTTGATTCCTAAAAAACTGATAGCCTCTACATTGTCTCGAACCATACAGTTGTTAATAGATATATTAAGTGGTTCACACACTTTTTGTCGGTTATGAAATGTCGCTAATTGAGTTTTTTCAGTATTGAAAAATAGTTGATATTCATCAAACCACTCACGTGTATTTTCTAATAAATTTGTAATTTCGGTACTTATGTTTGTTGCTGATGGATTTGAAATGATTAAAGATAAGTCATCTGCATACATTGTGAAAAACTGATTTTTCAGAAATAAATCGAGGCTATTTACATATATTAAGAAAAGACAGGGCCCCAGCACCGAGCCTTGTGGCACACCAGATTCCACTGAAGTGTAGTCTGAATTATATTTTTTTATTTTAGTTAGATCCATATGCTGTATTTGGACGAATTGTTTCCTATACTTCAAAAAAGATGATATCCAGCTCAAAGGTTGTCCTCTTATTCCAGAGTCATATAGCTTTGATAGTAGAGTATCATGATTGACACAGTCGAATGCCCTGCTCAGATCACAAAAAATCCCAACAGGACACTCGGCCGCCTCAATACATTTGATAATTTGATTATAAAAAGAGTGGATTGCCGTACCAATAGATTTTCCTGCACGAAACCCATGTTGTTTTTCTGTTAATATTTTAAATTTTACTAAGAAATTATCGAGACGTGATAAAAATGCGTATTCAAAAATTTTTGAAAACGAAATAGGAACCGTTACTGGTCTATAGTTTTCAAGAAGTGATTGTTCCTTTTTCTTGAATATTGGAATAATCTTACCCACTTTCAAACAGGAAGGAAATGTGCCTGAAGTGAATGATAAATTCACCAAGTAAGTAAGTGGCTTTTTCACAGAAGATATGATCTTTTTCACTAAAAACATAGGTATATCATCAGACCCAGAAGAACTTTTATTTTTTAATTTGTGTTTGAGAAGTATTTCTAATTCATCTTCTCCATAAGGGGTTAAGAAAAAGGAATCATATCTGATTACTCTACAATCTAATACATGGGTTCTATCCTTGTTAGTCAAATTATCAATTATTGCTTTGGGAGCATCTGTAAAAAAACTGTTAAAAGATGAAGCAATCAAATGGGGATCACTCATTTCTTGATCATCGACTCTTATTGTGAGGTTACCTTGTTTTTTATTTTTATTTGATATTTCATCTATCACTTTCCAAGCAGTTCTAGATGCATTGCTAGAATTGAATATTTTATTTTGGTAATATTCTTTTTTCACCTTGGATATCATATCAGCGTGTTTTCTTTTAGAATCTCGATAAGCTGGTTCGAGAACAGGATATCTTTTGCATAAGAAGTTCAGGTCTTTAAGATTAGCGCTTGATTTTCTGACCTCATCATTGACCCATTTTTTATTTGGTGTACAGTTGGTATAATATTTCTTTTCAGGTAGGTAAAGATTGAAGTAATATAAAATAATCGAATAAAAATACTCAAAAGCTAAATTTAAGTCTTCGATACAATATAGAGGCTCCCAGTTCTCCTCTACCAATGCTCTTTCAAAACGTTCAACATTATCTGCATTGAAACTCCTGCGATATTTAGATTTAGTACTTACAATGCTATTTCCATCTAATTCTAAATAAATAGAACGATGATCAGCTATACAATTATCTAAAACACAACATAGTCCTTCATTACTGAAATTGATAAAAATGTGGTCGATCATTGTACAAGTGTACGGTGTCACTCTAGTTGGCCAACCAACTAATGGTATTAGGTTGAAGCTTTTTAATATTCTACATAGTTTATTGTAGTCATCATTCTTATACGAATCCAAGTTGAAATCCCCACATAATAAAATTCTCATTTTTGGTTTGAATAACAAATTCAAAACTTCTGTCAATTTATCGAAAAACGTTGAAACATTTCCAGATGGTGACCTGTATACATTCAAGAAGGTAGTTTTAGCATCATTTATCTTCATCGATATAACACAATATTCAAAATCTTGTTATATAGCAGATACGTTAAGTGACTCCTTTCTCGCATTCTTTTCTTTTTTTACCCAGATACCTAGCCCTCCGCATTTCTTTGTTGGCCTGCAATAATAGTTGATCAAACTATATCCTTCTATATAAGAGAAATTAACCTCATCTTCCTTCAAACCCGTTTCGACTATGCATAAAATATCTAATGAAGGAAATACATTGATATCATCATTCAAAAAGTTGATCTTATTTACATTGATATTTCCCACGTTTACTAGGAGCAGACTGGGTTTATAGATGGAGCCTGCTGAGTTTCCTGATCCCTCATCCTCTGGTGATATTTCCTCTTGCTCAAGTCTAAAAAACGGGAGATGCAGGATCCATATGGCCACAATTTCGGGTTCATAGATTTTTTGAAATTTTCTTCTAGAATTCTAACTTTAAAGGAAGTATACGAATCAGGATGTTTAGAGTTCAGCGATTCACATTTAGCTTCTGGGAAATTCTTTATTACTGAACCAGTGAAAGATTCAATAGATGTATCTTTATCTACCCTGTAGACATGTAATTCAACATGTTTTGGTACACCTTTCACAGTGTCCTCACGATTATTTCCGACTATTTTCCTTCTGTTACTATATTTGTTTCTTTTTACCTCTGTCCAGGTATTCGAATCCTTTGGTGCTAAATTTATAACATCTTGGCATTTCCTTTCCGATTCGATTTTCAGCAATTCGTTGGACAGCTGTCCAGTTGTAATTTTATTTGATGTCTTCGGTATTTGTTCATTCAGGTGATTACCTGAGTTTTTACTAACGCTGGGTACGAGTGTCGATAAGCTTTTTATTAAATCGTTATCTTTGGCTTTTTTACTATCAACAATTTGTTTCGTATTCCCAGTGTTTTTTCCTGTATGGGTCAGGGAATTGATTTGATTCAATAATTCAATTTGATTGTTGAGAATTCGGATTTTATCTTTCAGTTCAAAAATCAAGTTGTCTTTCTGTTTAATTATATATATAAACAATTTTGGATTGAACTTGCCGGTGTTGGCCATATCTTCCATGGCATCATGGAAATCATCCTCGGGCACATCACATTGCTCGCAAGAACTGTTTCGAGCTAATCGGAGCTACTCCTTGGGACAATAGGACAACGACTCAGGTGAAATAAGACGAAACAAACACAAACAAGGTCAAGTATTCGAAAGTAAAGTACCTCAATAGCACAGTATAGAGATAGAGAAAAACTGTTACGGTTTTGTGTTCTAAACACAATAGTCTAACCAAAAGAATGTTTACAAATTAACGCTGTCATACCGAAAAATAGAACAAGTGGTAACTGTCATTAGCTTAAAGATGGTTGATGTCGTCTCGAACTAGTAGAGCAAAGGTAAATAAATACTAACAATCGAAAAGAGTTGTACGTGACAACGATCAAGTTTTCATTTTGAAACAGTGGCGTACAGAGTGGAAAATTTGTATCAGTTTTCTAGTGCAAAATAAACCCGTGACAGACTATTTTAATCATTTCATCAGAAATCCTTTCAAAGATTATTTCTGAGTAATAGCTCCCTGACTATTCTGTTCACAATGCCTTTATTGCACACGAAATCAACCGAGGAATTGTGTGTGGGTCAATTCATGGAAAACATGCGTTGACGCCGTGATGCACAATTGCGTTTCGCATAATTATATTGGTTTTATTTCATGATTTGATGAGTTGCAAGGGAAAATTTGATATAAACTTTTTACACGGCTGAGTGGAGTATTGCATGATGAATACAAACATGGAAACATTCGCATAATTTCATTTGTCACTTCTTTTAATGTGATAAATATTGTTCTGAAATGCAATTTAATGTAAATATTGTCTAATCCCAAGAGGAAAATATGTATGTGTATAGGTAGGGATGGGACAATTCGAATGCATACCATTTCTTTTTCAATGATTGTGATGAAAAATTCAATCTCAGTTTGAATAAAACATGGTGTTTTTTTGGAAAAATTTAATAGTGTTCCAGAATATGGCATATTGAAATCAAAGAATGAAAGTAAAAAATATTTTTTTCTAACTAATTTCGAGTTACAAATCGAAATTAGCGTAATTTAGAGTTACAACTCGAAATTAACAGTGATTGAGAGTTACAACTTGAAATTAGCTTAACTTCGAGTACATAGTGTTATATTATTATTATGGTTGTATATAATAAATATGATAGAAATGGTAATAAATTGTTTCTATTGCTCAGATATGCCCTGGCAAGATACTTTTACCTAATTTCAGAAAAAATTTACCAACCCTTGATGAGATATCTTCAAAATTACTTGCTAAAAAATATTTCTCTGTATTAGACATGAAAGATGGGTATTTACAGATTGAATTAGATGAAAGTAGTGCTGATTATATCAATATCTTCGTCTTCCTTTTGGGATCTGTTCAGCTCCTGAAGTATTTCAAAAGAAAAATCAAGAAATTTTCGGTGATATTCAAGGGGTAGGTTTATATTTTGATGATTTGATCATTACAGGGCGAACTGAAGAGGAACATGATGCTAATTTGAGATTGGTTTTAGAAAAAGCTCTGGAATATAATGTCAAATTCAACAGATCTAAAGTTCAATTCAAGCAAAAAAGTGTCAAATTCATTAGTAAGATTTTTTCTGAAGAAGGCGTTAAGCTAAATCTTAATTATGTGAAAGCCATTACAGATATGCCTGATCCGAATAATAAATCTGAGCTGATGAGATTCTTAGGCATGGTAAAATTTGTATGGAAATTTATTCCTAATTTATCTCAAATGTCAGCACCATTGAGACATTTGACTAGAAATGATGTTGGGTGGAATTGGTCTGAGGAACACAAACAGACGGTGATAAAACTGAAACATTTATTATGTAAACCACCTGTGCTATCTATTTTCAATCCAAATGAGCCTGTGGAAATAGAGACGGACGCATCCAAAGATGGCCTTGGATGCGGTTTGCTTCAAAATGGCCATCCAGTAGCATTTGCATCAAGGAGTTTAAATTCCTCAGAGCAAAAATATGCTCAGATTGAAAAAGAAACTTTGGCGATCGTTTTTGCTATACAAAAATTTCATTATTTTATATATGGTCTTCCAAAAATAATAGTAAATTCTGATCATAAGCCACTAGAATTTATTTTTCGAAAAGATTTACATTCAATTTCACCCCGTATACAAAGAATGTTGCTTCGACTCTTAAATTATAGTATACAAGTATGTTATAAGCCGGGAAAGTTTTTGTATATTTCGGACACACTTTCTAGAGAATACCTCAAAGAACAAGGACTTAAATCAGATTTCGAATTTGAATTTGCTGTACATTCTTTAACTAATTATTTACCAATGTCTTCTGAACGAAAAAATGAGTTCGTATGTGCTACAGAGTCAGATCCAGATTTGAAAAAAATTGTTGATTATCATTTCAATGGGTGGCCCGACAAAATAGATATTTCAAAATGTAAAGCATTACTTCAAATTGAAAGAGAATATTTCATTCAGCAATGGACTTTAGATAAAAAATTGATATTTCCAACGTGTTTACGGGAAGATATGATACGTTTGATTTATGAGAGACATTTTGGTACCTATAGAAAAATCGAAGTCTCGAGCTCGAAAAGTTTTTTATTGGCCAAACTTAGATTCTGATATAAACAAATTCATAAGAAAGTATAGGGTGTGTGAAAAATTTGCTAAGAAAAACCGAAAAGAAGAATTACTTCCATTTGAAATTCCTGAACGACCTTGGCAACGATTGGGAATTGATATATTTTCATATGGAAACAAAAGTTTTTTAGTAGTTTACGATTCTTATTCCAATTGACTGGAACTTGTTCAACAAGAAAATAAATCATCTTTGGCAGTTATAAATAAGCTACAATCAATATTCTCAAGATTTGGTTGTCCCGACATTGTAGTTTGCGATAATGTTCCATTCAACGGTTATGTTTTTAAACAATTTGCTATTGACTGAAATTTTGATATAAAAACGAGAAGCCCTCATTATCCTCGGGCAAATGGTTTAGCCGAAAAGGGAGTGTCTATCGGAAAAAGCATTATAAAAAAATCAATTGAGGAAAATGGTGATATTCAGTCATCATTGTTGGTTTACAGAAATACTCCTTTGAAAAATATGGATTACACTCCTTCTCAATTGTTAATGAGTCGTTTGTGTAAAACTAAAGTGCCCACATCCACTAATTTATTGCAACCCACCCTATGCAAAAATGTCCAAAACAAGCTTATTGAAAAACAACAAATTGGTGGATACTACTATAATAGATCTGCTAAATCTTTGGAATCCATCGAACCAAATTCGAATTGGGAACCTGGAAAAGTACTGGGTTCACATGTGGCACCAAGGTCATATAGGGTATTGACATCTCAAGGGAACGTGAAAAGAAGAAATAGAGTAGATTTGAGAAAATCATCAATTGAATTCCGTGGGAATGATGTAGAAATAAATTTCCCAACTGCATTCATAGGTAGGGTTAGTGAAACACAAAATAATGTAATAGAAAGCTCCTTACAGGAGCCATCTACTAGTTCTGCTGTAATATCAGAGTCTCATCCATATTCTATCAATTCTTCATCACCTAGTTCTAGTTCATCTACTGTAGTACATATTGTAGTAAAAACGAATCCATTAAAAATTCGAATTATCTGTACATAACAAGGTCACGTAGGATTGTTAGAAAACCTATCAAATTAACTTTTTAATTCTAGGAAAGAGGAAAGATGTATTATACTATTTATTGGTCATACTGTACATCTCAAAAACAAGGATATTGGTTGTTGACTGTCAATGTCAGATCTTAGAAAATAAAGATTTTTCATCTTGAAGCATTTCTGAACATTAATTATAAACTAACACAATATAAAATATTACACCAGGTATCTGGTTCTAAAAATTTCGCCACCGACAAGCACATTTCGGCAGACACGCGACCCCAAAAGCGGTGTTTCCGGCCCGAGCGCGTTTCTAATTAAATAGATGATTTTTGTTTGCTCGGATAATCATTTAATAGACCCTTAGCATTAGCTCGGCATGGCTAGTTGCGTTCCCTCCGACGACAGATAGGGATCTGGAGATGCTATCGCTCCCTACGCGCGCCCTTCTACCCGAATAATATGCCGTTTATTCTCGAGGACTGTTGCGTTCGGTTATTACTATGTATTGACTTCGGGTGCATGATTACTTTCAATTAAACTCGAATGATTGCCATGTTTGATGAGTTTGAGGTTAACCGGGACATTGGATTTTGGAGTGGGTTCAAGCAGTTCGTTACATGTTATTAGAGATCGTAGATATTTGAGCACGGTTCGGACTTAATTGCAATTTGTCGATTACTCTGTTACGTTTTTTTTAATTAATTCAGTATGACGATATGAATCATTAACACCTTGACTGTCAAGAAATTTATACTGACTTACTTAACCATGGTGCCACAGAAAACGGGTACCGTGTAATAATGATATATGAGAATAGCCTACCATTCAGTTATAGCTTCATATTGAGATTTAAATTTTTTTTTTTTTAGAATAGAATTTATTGAAATAGGATTCCCTAATATACAAGTTAGCTAACTTGAAATATAGTATAAGCAATTAAATTAAAACAAATTATACAAATATTTATATATATATACATATAGGTAGTATTTATACTGAACAAAAAGAAAAGAAATTTTCAATTTCCATCATGAATATGTTTCAAAAGTTCATTCTTAAAAATATTCAATGATGGAGTAGAAATGAAAACCATGGAACAATACAGTAATCTTTGGGATACTGAGAGCCATTGTAGAGCAGATAGCATGGTAGAAATTGGTGTATATTTTAAAATTATTCTCATTCCCCGATTTTGTAGTTTTTGCATTTGTTGCACTTTGTTCAAATTAAAAGAGAATAAAATGGATGCACAGTAGTCAAAATGGGGTTGGATTATTGATTTATATACCATAATTTTTGTATCTGTTGACAAGTTACTGGCGATTCTCGAGAAAAAATATAATTTTTTTGCAATTTTTTTTTCAATATACTTGAAGTGGTCGTCGAAAGATATGCAATTACTTATCAAGTTGAAACCCCAAATACTTCACTGATGTTATTATTTCTATACGTTCATTTTCCATTATTATATTTATATTGTTTGTATTTATTTGATTATATTTGAATTTAGTAGTGATTATCATTGCCTTAGATTTTCCAACGTTAAGTTTTATTTTATTGATTTTCAGACATTTTTCTACCTTTGCTAACACTGTATTCATTCTGGCAACCGTTTCTTCTAAATTTACTCCAGTACAGGCCAATAAGGTATCATCTGCAAATAAGTTGATGAACTCACAGTCTGTAAATAATTGTATATCATTCAGATACAAAACGAATAAAAGGGGGCCAAGTACACTACCTTGTGGTACTCCTGTGCGATTTATTACATGATGAGAAATAATCATTTACACGTACTCTCTGTTTCCTATTTGATAAATAATTACTTAACCATTCATAAACCATCCCCTCAATCCCATACCTTCTCAGCTTCTGAAGCAATATACTTCTATCAATCGTTTCAAAGGCCCTTTTTTAAATCTAAAAAGACAGCTACAACGTATTTACCTTTATCTGTTTCATTAGTAAATTTAGTTAGTGATAACTGTAGCGATGTTTCACAAGAATGTTTCTTTCTAAAACCAGATTGATTGATAAACAAAATTTGATTTTTGTCAATAAACTCTAATAATTGATTATATACTGCTATTTCTAAAACCTTTTCTATTGGCGGTAAGGTCTAAATTCACTTGCTTTTATAGTGTTTGTAACTTTTGGTATAGGTATGATAGTACTTATTTTTAATAATTCGGGCAATTGACCATTCTGAAGCGATGTATTGATTAAATTGAGAATTGCATGACCAGCTGTTTCAAATACTTGCTTTAACATTTTAGAATTCAAGGTTTCATGGATATTACATTTATTATCTAATGACCCAATTATATCATTCAACTCACTTAAAGTAATCAGTCTGAAAGTGCTAAAAGGCAAATATAAATTATTATCCAAATTGAACCATGTTTCAGAATTCTCAATACCCTGGACTATATGTTGGATGCTGTTTACATAGTATAAATTTCGGCTATGTCAGGCTCACCTTTTTTAATACTTACTACCCCTTCATCTTCAAATTGGATTCGGTTTGGAAATGTACGATCATTACTATTAACAAGGGTTTTTAAGGTTTTCCACATTTCGTGAAATTCTTCATAAAGTAAATTTACATTGACAGAGTTTAAAGACCAATTACATGAAATTATACTCAAATTATTATCACAAAGATTTCTGTATTTTCTTATTGAATTTTTTTTGTTAGATTGACCAAAGAGGAAATTGACCGAAATAATTGAGTGGTCAGTAATTTTTGGGGTTAAATGAACATTTGAAACTATATTATCATAATTAGTCAAAACAAAATCTATCAATGATTGTGTATCTAATGTCTTTCTCGTAGGCTCAGTTAAAGTTTGATTTATGCCATAAGTTGTAAAAATATTCTTGATTTTTTTTGTATAAAAACTTTCTTCTAATAAGTTTAAATTGAAATCACCTACCAGAATAAAACGATTCTTAGATGATATAAGCTTGTCACAAATATCCTCGAAATCTTCCAAAAAAGTTGCATGAGAATTAGAAGGTGAATGATATAAACATCCAATCAACGATATTGAAGATCTGAAGTTAATTTTAACAATTTTACACCAGTAGTTCGATTCCAGTAGAAACTTCTTAAAAATAGAAAATTCGAATTTTTTATTTATATACATGACAATGCCACCAGTCTGTCTATTTTTTGAATCACAACGGATATCTACAAGTATAATTGTCAATTTTCAGTTCAACATCTTCAATATCTTCAGTTGTTCTGGTTTCACTCAATAGAATTACTTTAGGATCATAACAAACAATACTTTCTTGAATTTCATCTTTATGTTTCAGTAGACTTTGTGCATTGAGGTATATGATAACACTGTTCAACTGTATATCAGGGTTATTTACTGTTTTTTTCTTACATGACTAAGATTTTTATTTCTCACAATTGTGGGTTTTCCGTTTATAAATTTCATGGTACTATTATTATCCCCTGCTGCAATCATTTTATCCAATTTTGATTTCACTTTACGGAAATAATCCCTTTGTTTTGGAGTTTGGTCATTAGATATTTTCACACTGGGAATTATAATTAATTATTTATTCTTCAATATCTCTTGTGATTTGAAAATAGCCTTGATGGGCCGATTTCTGTTAGTTGTTGGTTTTCCCAATCTGAAATATTTTATTTCTTCCTTATTGACGTTGAAGTCCTGCAGAATATTATTTATGGTTTCTCTTTCTTGTGCTGATCTTTCAGTTTGGAGGTTTCCCTGAGGTTCATTCACATTATAAATGATAATATTGGCCGCTCGCGATTGTCTGTCTATAATTTCTGATATTAGATCTTCACTTCCAAACAAATTAGATTCCATGTCATAATTAGAGTTGGATGCACTCAGATCATCAATTTTTTTCCGCAAATTTTCATTTTCTTCTTGAAGTATTCTATTAATCTCTATAATATCACTTAGCTGTTTTATGAGTTTAGGCATTTGCTTGATAGTATTCCTACATTGATCACAGAAATACGTAATGCATCGACCTGATTTAAGGAAATTAGCTCTGAGTTCGGTACTTGTAAGTTCAGTACATGTTGAATGTACTATATCATTGCAGCAGTCACATACAACAATTTCTTCCCCTTCTAAATTCTTTTCACACTTAATACACAGCACTTTACCCATTTTCCTCACAGTGAAGACAATTGAAACAGCACGCCATGCCACTGAAAGGTATTATCTTTATCAGCTGTAGAGATTTTTATTTGTTGCCTTTTTGTAACTGATTTGTTTTTGTTGTAGGAAAGAATAATAACATCAAACTGCACTTTATGATTCAAATTCTTGGTATCTTGTAGAGTGTTCTTTCTTGTTTCAAAATTATATTTTGAGAGTAGATTTCTTCAGCTTCAGTTTGATACTAATTACACCTTTCACTATCACTTTTAACTCTCACAAAATTCACTTTATTAAGGAGCAGATATTCACGAGTACGAATGTAATGTAAGCTAGGTAGCCCCTGAAGTACGAGGATGTCTTGATATCTAGTTAGCCTAGACCAGTTCCGTGCATAAACAAAATATTGCGTTGCCATAGCAACGAACAATAACTTATTTGAAATGTCAGTGTACATTTCGACATCAGAAAAGTGAACCAGAGTTACACAATAAATTAAAAGAAAAAATATGTCCACCGAAATTGTGAAAATCGAAAAATTGGAGTATCGAGCCATCATCAAGTACCTGTATTTAAAAGGGTTGAGAAGTAAGCAGATTTACGAAGATATGCAATACCCTTGGTGATAAATGTCTTTCGTATGCGACCGTGAAAAATTGGACTGCAAGCTTCAATAGAGGTAAATTTTCCATTAAGATGATGACCGATCGGGAAGGCCAGTTTCTGTGTAAGTCCCCGAAAATATCGATGCAGTCAGTTCATGACATGATTTCAACAGCCCTTTGAATTGGGCTGAAACGGATATCAGAAGCACTGAATATTTCATACAAACGCGTTCAGCATATTGTTCAAGTCAATTTGGACATGAGAAAAATTGCTGCAAAATGGATTCCCAAATGTTTGAATGTTGACCAAAAGCGTGCAAGGGTAGTAGCATCGCGTTCGATCTGTGCTCGATTTGAAAACGATGTAGACTTCTTAAACCGAATTGTTACTATGGATGAGTCTTGGGTACATTTCTACGTTCCAGAAACAAAGCAACAATCGATGGAGTAGCGACACTCCGGTTCTCCAAGACCTAAGAAGTTTCGTGTCCAAAAATCTGCTGGAAAAGTTCTTGCTTCAGTTTTTTGGGATTGTCATGTAGTAATCATGATTGATTTTTTGGATAAGGGTGGAACAATAACTGGAGATTACTATTCGACATTACTAACCACTCTACGGGAAAAAATTAAAGAGAAAAGACGCGGAAAGCAATCCTACGGTGTTTTGTTGTTGCAGGACAACACACAACTCTCATGTTGCCATTCAAAAAATTTGTGATTTAGGGTTTGAATTACTAGAACACCCCCGTTATTCACCAGATTTGGCTCCGTCCGACTATCATCTCTTTCCTCAACTGAAAAAAAGTTTAAGAGGTCGTAAATTTTCTGCCAACGAGAAGGCAATAAAAGCTGTGGAGGTCTGGTTTGCAGAGCAAGAAGAAAAATTTTTTTTTGAAATGTCAAGAGACGTTGCAGGTTCGCTGTAATAAATGTATCCAATTGAGAGGAGAATATGTTGAGTAATAAAATATTTTGACGTTATCAACATTGAAGAATGGTTGAAACATATATGACATGCTCTCACCTATCCAAACTAAAAAATCGAGGGGTTGACGTACACCCCTATTTTCGAACCACACTGTATAAAAAAAAATTATTTACAGTTAACTTCAACCGAGAGTGAGGAAGTTCATTCATGCTAAATTCAATCTTCAATTCTCATCAGACAACTCACAATAGCTGGTTTAAAATTAATCGAATTGGATTTTTCTTTGTTCACCCTGTTATAGAGCACAGAACAAAAAAGTGGAATGAAAATGAGATCAAGAATTGTACCATTATTGAGGCATGGTATTCCCAGAATAAATATGCGTTTTGTCAATTATCGAAATTGTTAAAAATTATGAGCAGAAAGCTTCACTTTTTATAAGGAAAAAATACTTTGCTGGCCGGAATTAAAAATTTCGTTGATTTCAGACTTCAACTGCGAACATCGGAACGGTAATGCAAAATAAATATCTATAAAGAAATGCCTTCTTGCCACTATATTCAAAATTCAAATCCACCTCCATTGGGGTGTGGTTTATTCTTGTAATTTTTCGAAAAACTTTGCTGACCAAGGGTTTCCAGTGAAGATATTCCGTTGGCACAAAAGATTATGATTTCTCGAAACGTGCTTTTTGTGCCACCATAGAAAAAAATTGGATCAACTATCATATAAGGGTAGTTTACTCTAGGTGATTTAAAAAAAAAACTGCTGAC
This sequence comes from Chrysolina oricalcia, assembly GCA_944452925.2. Taxonomy (NCBI): domain Eukaryota; kingdom Metazoa; phylum Arthropoda; class Insecta; order Coleoptera; family Chrysomelidae; genus Chrysolina; species Chrysolina oricalcia. The sequence continues at coordinate 14,483,546 of OX101828.2, forward strand.
CGAGGATTTGCCGTGAAGATATTTAGTTGAAACAGTAGATTATGATATCACAAAACATACTCTCTGTGGCACCATAGAAGAAGTTTGGGTCAACCCTCATAAGGGTTGTTTGCTCATGTGATTTAAAAAAAAAACTTTGCTGACGGAGGATTTCCAGTCAAAATATTTCGGTGAAACAGTAGATTACGATTTCTCAAAATGTACTCTTCGTGCCACCATAGAAAGAGTTTGGATCAACTCTCATACAAGGGTTGTTTACTCATGTGATTTAAAAAAAAAACTTTGCTGACCGAGGATTTCCAGTCAAAATATTTCTGTGAAAAAGTAGATTATGATTTCTCAAAACGTACTCTTCGAGCCACCATAGAAAGAGTTTGGATCAACCCTCATAACCCTCATAAGGGTAGTTTACTCTTGTGACTTTAAAAATAACTTTGCTGACCGATGATTTCCAGTGAAGATATTTCTTTGAAACAGTAGATTCGGATTTCTCAAAACGTACTCTTTGTGCCACTATGAAGAAAGTTTGGATCAACCCTCATATAGGGGTAGTTTACTCTTGTTATTTTTTAAAAAACTTTGCTGACCGAGGATTTCCAGTCAAGATGTTTTGGTGAAACAGTAGATTATGATTTCTCAAAACGTACTCTTTGTGCCACCATAAAGAGAGTTTGGATCAACCCTCATATAGGGGTAGCTTACTCTTGTAATTTTTTTAAAAAACTTTGCCGACCGAGGATTTTCAGTCAAGATATTTTGGTGAAACAGTAGATTATGATTTCTCAAAACGTACCCTTTGTGCCACTATGAAGAGAGTTTGGACCACCCCTTATATAGGGGTAGCTTACTCTTGTAATTTTTTAAAAAAACTTTGCTGACCGAGGATTTCTAGTCAAGATATTTTGGTGAAACAGTAGATTATGATTTCTCAGAACATACTTATTGTGCCACCATGAAAAAAGTTTGGATCAACCCTCATATAAGGGTAGTTTACTCTTGTGATTTTTTAAATAACTTTGTTGACCGAGGATTTCCAGTCAAAACATTTCGGTGAAACAGTAGATTATGATTTCTCAAAACGTACTCTTCGTGCCACCATAGAAAGAGTTTGGATCAACCCTCATATAAGGGTAGTTTTGTCTTGTGATTTTTTTAATAACTTTGCTGACCGAGGATTTCCAGTCAAGATATTCAGGTAGAACGGTAGATTATGATTTCTTGAAACGTACTCTTTGTGCCACTATAGGAAGTTTGGATAAAAAAAATAGGAAATAAACAAAGGCTGATAATACAGTGTTTGTCATTTATGATGCGTTTTCATGGTTACTCTTCAATTATTCCAAATGTGAATTGTTTCAAATTTGTCTGTCAGGATTGTCAGGTAAGGTGTAAAAAACGTTGAAAACTGTTGAATTCCTTGTAGTATACAGAACACACGGCTGATGACCATAGCAGTCGATGCCAAAACGTCAAAAAAAAAGAGTATATAGACTTTTTCGAATTTATTTTACTTTGCTGTATATTTCTATTTTGAATCCAATTATTCAGATTTGTATTCAGCGCACGTAAAGAATCAGAGATCGAGAAAACTTATTCCATGTTCTGTTTTTGTGCGATATAGATACCCTTATATGAGGAGCTGATCCAAGCTTTTCCTATGGTGGCACAAAGAGTACGTTTTGTGAAATCAAAATCTACTGTTCACTGAAATATTTCGACTGGAAATCCTCGGTCAGCAAAACCTGAGGGTTCATCCAAACTTTCTCTACTCGTATAGTGGCACAAAAAGTACGTTCTGAGAAATCATAATCTACTGTTTCACCAAAATATCTTGACTGGAAATACTCGGTCAGCAAAGTTTTTAAAAAAATCACATCAGTAAACTACCCTTATATATATGAGGGTTGATCCAAACTCTTCCTATGGTGGCACAAAGAGTACGTTTTGAGAAATCATAATCTACTGTTTCACCGAAATATTTTGACTGGAAATCCTCGGACAGCTAAGTTTTTCAAAAAATCACAAGAATAAACTACCCTTGTATGGGGGATGATCAAAATTTTTCTTATGGTGACACAAAAAGTACGTTCTGACAAATCATAATCTGCTATTTCGATGAAATATCTTCTCTGGACACCCTCGGTCAGCAAAGTTTTTCGAAGTATTGCAAGTATAAACTACCCTTATTAGGGGATTAATTTGATTTTTTTCTATGGTGGCACGAACACATCATCATGTACAACTCAGTTTCAGATTTGAGTACGATTATATGGATCCTAATGTCCTGTTCCAGAGAATTATTTTCTGGTCAGCAAATTATCCACACTCCATTTTATCTTTGACACCCTGTATCTGGAAACTAGTCAATCGATATTTTTATGCCCATGGACACTTTTTCCGAGGAAGTCAAAATCTACAATATACCAAAAATTCAGGCAATTTAACCGAAAACCATTTTCCATAAGGATAGTGCGTAGTCCTTTCCAGCTATCCATTCATATAAATAAAATCTATTAACTCATTATAATTAGTAAAAAAATTTCAAACTTTCAAGATCAATCAATTTTACACAATAATAATTGCTACGAAACCAACTGATGTCAATTGTTATTTGTAAACAAAGTCAGATTTTTCTTATCTATGGGGAAGGTTGTTGACGTTTTTAACTTTAGCCACGAAAATAAACATAAAAACAGAGAAATTTGCATCAAACCAGTTCCATATATGTATTAAAATGAACACAGAATGTGCGTATTTGCGTATATTATAAAATATTACCTTCAGTTATTCCCAGCAAAAACTTTTTGATAGGTGTGTGTGTGTTTCTGAAGAAGATATCCAACTATCCATATGCAGTCCAGAGTTCCAGTGGAAATGCGATATTGTATTGAATTCCAATAATCACCAGCAGTTTGCAGAGTACGAACAACAAACGACAAACTAGAAACAGGTATTTCACCATTTCACTTAATTTCACTGTTGCAAAAAAAACTTCATAACCCAAAATATGCATATATTCGCGATCACGACAATGAAAAACTATTCAAATTAATTCGCATGTCAACCGGGATGAGTGACAATGTAAACTAGGGCTTTCGAAAATCCGGACCGAATATTAATTTTATTCTCAAACATTTGAGTACAAACAAAAACAAACTTTATACGACTGTCAGCATAAAGTAGGGTTAGGTTGTATTTGAAATTTGAATTCAAGGATCGTGGCATAGAATATTAGGGAATAGTAGCCAAGGTTTAGAAAAAAAAATCATGGAAGTAGTAATTTAGTAAATGCGCAGGCGTAGATTGAGAAAATCAAATCATGTTGATATTTTGACATCCATATTTAGCAATGTTTGATTTTGATGATATCATGTTTGTTTTTTGATACTGAATGAATTTACTATAATTATTAACTGGTTAATTGTTGAAAGGTAATTGGTTTCATAATTATTAAGCTATTGAGACTTCATGATTATTTTTATGACAGCAAGAATCCTCCTAACATTGAATGAAATGGTCTATGAAAGGCGATAGAGTATTAACATTGCAAAATAATCTCCAAAAATAAAATTGCATTAAAGAATAACAAATGAGTAAAGATGAGTAGAGTTTTGATGCAAAATAAAAATGAACCCTGAGATTTATTTAATGACCAAGATTTCAAATGAGTAAGTATATTTTTATCAAACAAATTCATAATAATTCATAATAAATAACGTCCAACACGAGGCAGCTTTGACAGGTAAATAATTATAAACAATTCTAAACCAAATCAAATTGAAATTTATTACTAATTTATGTAATAGTATACTCCTCATAGGTGAGGTGCTATTCTATTCTATTCTAATCACGACTAGAGTCGACGGTACGTATACTATGATCCAGGAAAACCTTTAAATTTCAATGATATCTATCGAAACCACAGAAATATAGACTATGGAGTACCACAAGGATCAGTAATAGGACATACGTTTAGGAATTGTTGTAAATGCTTTTGTCTTGTTATTCAATCGGGGAACTAGACTGAAGAGAAAATACATTTGGTTTCAATTAAATATAACAGACAACAATAAACGTACAACTTCCAAAATAGAGAAATCAAGAGTATGTAAGTAACATTGTGGAACTAGCCCTGAGTTATACAGGGTGTCCCAAACTCAATGGCCTATTAGACGTTTCTGGAAAAAGGAACGTAGGACTATTTTGAAAATTAGGTGTCTTGGATAATTAGTTCTACTATATCGATCTAAAATATTTCCAGCACTGCGGAGTTGCCGCTTCTGTCTAAAAGTAGCAGCAACTTTGATATTTAAACCGGAATACCCTGCATATTATTGCATTTTTTGGTTTGATATTGTTTTTAGATTATTTTCATATGATACTTCTCTATACCTATCTTCAGTGGTATTCGAGAAAATCATTAATTTCCCTATTTTTTGTGCAAAACAAAGCTTCAATTAAATGTTTATTACAGCAGTATTTGGATACGTAGAAAGCTGAAACTTCAGAGGTAGTTTGACGAAGTCCTGTGTATTGGTTCTGACTGGATAAATATTTTTTTTACTTCTTAATTCTTAATTCACTGCTTGTCAAACTTACAGATTGTTGTACTCCTTTCTGTTCAGGGCATACTACAGATTATTTCAATTGGAAAATATCACCTATTTCGAATCATTATACTGGGAAATGAAAATGATGGATTATAATGCACATGTTTCTAATCTGTTTTATATTCCCTGTAAGTGCAAAAATATGATTCCAAGAACACGCAGGAATTTCAATACAGTTACCACAAATGAATAGAAAAATATTCAGAAGAATCGAACGGAATTATGCTGTGTTTGGGAATGGTGAGGGGCCAAGAGGTGATACATTAAAACGTGTTGATTTCTGTGGATGGATTTCAACATGGACTTATGAAGTTCCATATTTCCTTCAGAAAATTATATGGAAAATATTTGAATAATATGAGAACAACAGTTAAGAATTTTTTGGCAATTTGCCGTTTCATGTATATCGAAGTTGTTGGTATCAGTTGGAGTGCCTTTCCTCTGTAGAGAACTGACTACAACCTTTGAAGATCGGTGGATAAGATGCTTGGCCACCGCGATTCCCAGATCTAACTCTTCTAAATTTTCACATTGAATCCAATTAAACAACACTTCGAAAACATGAATTAGCAATTAATATGACCTTCATTCGTTTATTGACTGAAATAAAATCGAGTTCTGCTCAAGGTGAATCATGATTTCTCAACGAACACACGTTTTTCAGATACCCTGAATGGGAGATAAAATTATCATGGAGATGAAAAACCGAACCAAGCATACTTTGTTGAAATCTGAATTAAAATTTCATATCACTGTATTTCTCGGTTCATATAATATTAATTTTGGAAAAGACTATTGTGACAAAAATACCAATATACAATGAACAGATACAAATATGGCACAAATTCGACCAAATTATTCAGATTTTCATTTAAATAAATATTGTATTCCATTTTTATTCTTTTCTAATAAAATTTTCGGTTATGAACGCGCAAACGTTTTACTATTATAACGTACGAATTTTCGTAATGACATGTTCCATGATATTTCATATCTACCCATTATTTCGGAAACCTGACTCTTTAGGTAATTAAACACGATTCATCATTTGAAAGGAAATTCTATTTTCCTTCAAAATATCTGATAATATACAGGGTGTTCAATGTGAAAAAAGGCACTTCTCAATACGTTCGGAGAAATCACAAATTTTCAACGACCCTGTATAATGAAAAACGAGTTCCGCTAGTCCTATCTAATAGACAGGATATTGTCAAACAGCATCCAGAATTTCAGCTTTCTACGTATCCAAATACTGTAGTAATGAACATTCAATTGAAGCTATGTTTCGATCAAAAAAAATTTATTCTGAAAAGTAAATCTATTCTAATTCTTTGGAAAAAGTGGTGACCCCGAAAAGGGCCGTTTTTGTGAAATGGAAAAATTATATTACAGTTTCCAAATCAGAGTAATCTTCTTCATCAGCAACATGTAAGCGATTTGAATTATCGAGGGAATTTTTGGAATCATATAGTTTACTTGCCAATCTAAAAAATCTTTGGTTCTGTTGATGTTTTAATGGGCACATCTTTTATAAAACACGTAGAGTGCAAGATTATCTTTTCATGTACATTTTCTTGATCTCAATGTAGAAAGTCTACGTCTGTTGCGATTACAAATAAAAATTGTATAGGCTTTGATCTTGGCAGAAAAGCGCGTGCGCATTTCATTTTTCAAATCCGCACGCGCGAATTTGCGAAATGTCGGCCGAGCGCAGGCGCATTCCTTTTTTCATGTTCTTTTTTTGATCTTCATGTAGAAGGACTACGTCTGTTGCGATCACAAATAAAGATTGCAAAGGGATTGCTCTCCGCAGAAAAGCGCATGCGCATTTCTTTTTTCATGTAAATTTCCTCGATCTTCATGTAAGAAGACGAGGTCTGTTGCGACAACATACATACATACAAAAATTGCAAAAGCTTTGATCTTGGCATAAAAACGGGCGCGTAGCGCGCACTTGGCTGCCATTTTGCAAACCCGCGCGCGCGTATTTGCGAAATGGCGTCCGAGCGCATACGCATTTTCTTTTCCATTTACATTTTCTTGATCTCCATGTAGGAAGACTAAGTCTGTTGCGATTACATATAAAAATTGTAGAGGCTTTGATCTTGGCAGAAAAATGCGCGCATAGCGCGTCCTCGTCCGAAATGTCGGTTGAGCGCTTGCGCATTTCTTGTTTTCCGCATTTCCAATTCCTTGATCTTCATGTAAGCTTAAGTCCATTGTGATTTCTTAAAAAATGTGCAAACGCTTTGCATTCGTCCGACAGTTGGTAAATGAGAGCGCGCGTAGCGCGCGCATTGCCGATATTTCATATAGGAAGCAAGCGCATTTCCCTTTTCACTTGATCCATTCTCTTGATCTTCCTGAAGGAAGCAAAGTCTGTTGCGAAATGTCAGTCGAGTGCATGCACATTCCCTTTTTCAAATTGTCCTTTTCTTGTTCTTCATATAGGAAGCCTAAGTCTGTTACGATTTCATATTAAAATAGCAAGGACCTTGCACTTGGCAAAACTGCGCATGCGCATTTCAATTCTCTTGATCTTTCACTCGGTCGACAGTTGGCAAAATCAGCGCGTGCGTATTTTCTTTTTTTTGTTCATGATCTGTAACGTTTCTTCACAAAAGTTTCCTTTGCTGTGATGTTTATATCATGTCAAGAATCATGTGTGAGTTATTCACACTCACTTATATTTTCTAAAGTAACGTTTGATACATTCTGAAGAATCTCAGGTAATCTGGCAACGCTGTACGAGTACTCAAGCAAAGATTTCTTAACCCCTGATGTTTCATGATTGAAATTTGACGTTTGTGTGTACCTATAGAAAAAATAATTGTACCTTTTTAGAATTGTGCAATGTTATTTGAGAGAAAAATAGTGACAATAGCTGAATAAATGTGTAGTTAGTGTGTTGATGAGAGAAACAGGAAAATTGTAGTCATTTAACTTTCCTAGAGTAAAATTCCATATTAACTCCTTTTTTGGTTTTCGAAAAGGTCATATCTGCCAAAATTATAATTTCCGCCTTAAAAAGTTCGTTTGCTATAGTGTTTTTATTGTATTTTGACTCATCTGTGAAAGTTTCATCAAAATTGGTGAGGTTACAGGTTTCTTAAGTTTGACCGTTTTTGGTAAGTACCAAATGTCTTAAAACTATCACAAACTAATAAGTTATATTTCGGTCTAAAAATTTTGAAAACAAATCGTTCGTTTTCATCCTATGTAGGATGAAAAAAATGTGTAAATTTTTGTTTAAATCGTCAGAATTTATTTTTCATAGTTGCACTGAAAATTAGAACAGTGTTTTTGTCTCTCAGTTGCCATTTTCAGTGTTCCACTTACAAAAATTCATACGATAGACAATTAGTGATGACATTAGTAGATACATTTATTATTTCATTAAAATACAGATTGTCATGTTAAGAGACAACCATTTTCAAAGCTTGCCTCATCAAGCGAATTGTTGGCAAATGATGATTGAACTCAAATGTGCGAGAATTAAAACAACCAATTGCATAGAGATAGCGTGACGAACATCTCGTTAATTTGTTGTTGTGTCCTAGATAAAACATGGGCGTGTCAATTCCTATTGGATTTCACTATCTCCCAATGACTATATTTACTTTGTCAACATTAAAAAGCAATGGAGATATGGAGAGTTATTTATTTGAATGATCAAAATAGGGAAAGGGTAATAAAGGCACGCAATGCAAGTGGTAGTATTAAATACCTAAAATCTTAGGAAAGTGAACAAATAATATAGAGAAGTACTACAATATACAGTGTGTTGCTTTTCACTAAGCGCCACCCTTGTATTTCTGTGGATTTTGGAAATTTATTTTAATTTTTTTTTCAATACGTACTTTTCGAAATTCTCTATCTTGTCAGGTTAAAAAGTTTTATCAATCACCTTTTCACGACCTATTACTACCACAGAATGCGTGCCAAATATCGAGAAAAGGTATTAGGCATTTTTTTAGCAAAATTTTGGTTAGGGCATTCGATGCGAACCATTCTCGAATACCTCCATGTAAAATTTCAATATGACATCGTTTACGGGGTGTTTTCTATACCTGTTACAATTTTCGAAAAAGGAAATATTTCAAGTCACTCTGTATAAAAAATTCCGTGTAAATTGGAATGAAATGTGGCAAGGGATTGGATTCAGACGATCTGTTTACTGACTCGTTGCGAGTTTCACAGTCAAATAATAGCTACTAAGAACAATTTTTTTTGTAAAATTTGTTTTGACGAATCTTCCAAGTGTTCGGAGAAAACCTTTAGATGTGGAGCTTGTGCAAGCAAGGGAGATCTGGGAACTACAGTTTACATAAAAGTGAATTTCGAACCACTTCAGCTCTATGACAAAATACTTTTTAATTATACCTGCAGTAAAAAGCGTGCGAAATTTCTCAGTTTTATCAAACATACCGAGAAAAACTGCTCAAGTAGGGTAGGGTAAATTTTCCTATAATGTCTATAGTTGCTAAGTCACTTATACAAAGAAGAAAAGGTATTGGGCCAAGCACCAATCCCTGTGTAACTCCGCAGTTAATGCTAGAGATGAAGAAATTGTCGTTTTGACCATTTGATTTTTTCCAGTTAGGTAAGATTGAAGCCATTTAAGTATAGGTAATTCCACCCATACCATAGTGAGATAGTTTTCGAAACAGTATTCCATGGTTAACACAGTCGAAATTACAGAACACTGCTGTAACCACTTTATATCCGTTCAAAGAGATGTAAACTTCGTATAGTAACGAAAAAATATAGCATCGTGCGTAATTTTCTTTGGTTGGAATCCGAATTAACCATTACTTATCAAATTATTGGATTCTAAAAATTCAGTTAGACGCCTTGTCATAAGTATTTCAATAATGTTTGCTATCGTGGGGATGAGAAAAATGGGGCGATAGTTTGAAGGATCTTCCATATTCCTAGATGTGTTTTATTTATTTCAAAATTCTCAGCAAGGTACATTATCGAAGTATACAGGCTGTTTCATAATGAATGCGCAGGACTTCAGGATGTGATAGCTCGTCCAAAAATATGAAAAAAAGTTTCTATTAACTTACCCTCTAAAATGCACCATTTTCGAGATACAGGGTGTAGAAATAAAAAAAAAAATCGTTTTTTGCGAATATCTCTGGAACCGTTTATCGCACAGAAAACAGATTTCGTAGGCATTTTCTACTCATAATAAGCTATGTTTTGTGCAGATTTTTTATTTTTTCAATTTCATAAAGGGGTAGTGGGTGTTTTTTTCTCCAACTTCTACGCTACTGGAAAAAATATGATTTTGAGCCACCTACTTGAACCGCCAATGTTTTCTACACAAAAAAGGTACTCTTGGCCATAAGTTCTAAAGTTGACCGTTTTCAAGAAAAATCAACTTTCATGTTGAAAAACATGGTAAATTTTTTTAAATTATTTTTTTCCTAATTATACAAAATTTATTTAAACGTTAAAACAAGTGACAAAACCAAACGTTGACTTCTTAACAATCATACTCAGTTGAATTGTTGGAAATGTCCGCCATTAGCTTCAATGCACGCAGCAATTTTTCGAGGAAAAAACATTATTTAAACAACATGAAAGTTGATTATTCTTGAAAACGGTAAACTTTAGAGCTTATGACCAAGAATAACTTTTTTGTGTAGAAAATATTGGCGGTTCAAATAGGAGGCTCAAAACTGTACTTTTTCCAGTGGCGTAGAAGTTGGAGAAAAAAACACCCAATACCCCTCAAAATCTTCACCAATTATGAATTTTAAAAAATAAAAAATCCGCATAAAACATAGCTTATTATGAGTAGAAAATTCCTACGAAATCTGTTTTCTCTGCGATTAACGGTTCCAGAGATATTCGCAAAAAACGATAATTTTTTTTAAATTTCAAGTTAATTCAACTCAATTTCAAATTAGAGGGTAAGTTAATAGAAACTTTTTTTCATATTTTTGGACGAGCTATCACATCCTGAAGTCCTGCGCATTTATTATGAAACATCCTGTATAATTGGATCATTTGTAGTTTATCAGAAACTTTTCAATTCTTTTGCTATCGTACAGTAATATTCATTTAGTGTATCCGAGGAAATTCCTATATCTAATTTGGGTTTTTTTAGCTTACTTCTGAATTCATTGATCATGGACCATGTCTCCTCCGATTTATTTCTTGCTAACGATATATTCCTTTTGCATCGTCAATTTCTCTTCTATAAATAATTCGTTACTTCTTGACATAGTTATGAAAAACTTGATCGTTTGTAAACGACCCCGCTCCATTCTTATGGGTTTCTGGGTCTCGGTGGAACTGGAACTGTAGTATGTCATTCTCTACAGGAAGAATCTATTTTACTGACTGAAGGATTTCTTGCGGAATGGGTATTAAATTACAAAATATTTTTCTCAAATTGAATATTTGATTCAAACTGAGGACAATGATTATGCCTATACCGGGTGGCTACGGAAGTATTGCCTACGGAATATCTCAGTTATTGTATGAAGTAGGTCTGTGAAATTTGGAACGTCGATATAATGACATAAGAGCTAGAATTTGAGCATATTGACATATCGAAGGTAACTTCTGGTCTGACCGGAAGTAACATCAACTTTCTTATTTTGAATAGAAACTCTATTTTTTTTCTTTTCGCTTTATTCAGCATTCAACTCCCTTTCTAATGACATATCACAAGTTGGTATCTAACCAGAAACTAGATCAGAAAAAAATTATTATTGAAATTCACCGAGTAGGCCGTGGAAGCAAAATGAAAGCCAAAAATTGAAAAGGTGGCTATGGAAACCATACGTCACTTGATAACAGTTGCTATTACTGTGATATTTTATCTTCATTCGTCGGCGTTATAAAAAGCCGCCAAAAAAAATATTGGAAAAATTGGGAAAAAAACAATACTCTGTAGGTCCATAACTTAAATAGGAACATACAACTTTTTCTTGCCTGTACTATTCAGCATAACCATTCCTTTCTAATGATATAATAGAAAGTAATTTTTTGAAATGAAATACCAAAAAATCCAATTATTATTCTTCAAATAACGAAAAAACAGATTTATCGAAAAAAAAAAATTCAAATTGATAGGATTAAAGATAAAATAAATTCAAAACAAATGTTCGAAATGCATTCCCTCAGCGTCAATACATTTATTGACTCTGGTGATATTTTCATGTAAAACGTTTCTCAACATTTGGGGCGTGATATCTAGGAAAGCTCTACGAATTTTTACTTCTAGCTCATGTAGAGTTGTAGGCTGTATAGAATACACCCTATTTTTAAGATGCCCCCATAGAAAAAAGTCGCACGGAGTAAGATCAGGTGACCTTGGTGGCCACCTGACTAGACCATGGGTTGTTATAAGTCTCTCTTGAAAGCGATTTTGAAGATAATTTCTCGCTATTCTTGAATTATGCGGAGGGGCGCCATCTTGCTGGAAGTACATTCTCTCAGTTATTTCCGCTGGTAGGTTGTTAATGAATTCCGAAATTTCATTCGTTAAAAAATTAAAGTATCTCTCTCCGGTTAGTTGGCCTTGAAAAAGAATGGGGCCAACAATATGAGTTACAACTATTCTTGCCCAAACATTCACACCAAATCTCTCCTGGAAGCCGCCTTGTCGAAACCGGTGCTCGTTTGCTATCGCCCAGTACCTGGAACAAAAGACCGTTTACACTTTTAGCACTTTACACTTCGACTATCGACAATAATCCAAATAAAGTACAGTACCAACCTTGTATTATTCCTGTTAAATAATCCATTGTTGGTATATCTTGACTCGTCCGTAAACAAGATATAATAGTTAAATAGGTGATTCTCAGCATTTTGTCGAAGGAACCAATTACAATATTCCAGGCGCCTTTCACCGTCATTTTCATACAAATGTTGATGCAACTGATACTTGAAGGATTTCAATCGATGTTTTTTCAAAATTTTCCTAGCAGAGTCCTTACTTATAGCTAATTCGGCGCCAATCTGCCTTGAGGAAATTGTGCTATCATATTGTACTAAAGCTAATACATTAATTTCAGTTTCCTCATTAATAACAAATGCTTCTTGGTCTTCGTGAACATCAGGCTCAGTTCTTAATTTTTCTTCAAGCCACTGGAAATACCTTCTTGACGGTTGCTGCCTCCCTGGATATCGCTCTAAATACAATCGTTCAGCGGCATAAGAATTTTTTAAACATTCACCATAAATGAGAAGCATGTCAATTTGTTCGGTTCGTGAATAACGGGGCATTTTTTGAATATTCGACTAACTGATTTCGATTTCCAAACCCTTTTAAAATGGCAGAATCAAAAACACTACTTCGAACGTCAAAATAATATGGATAGCAGCGTTCGTGACAGCTCTCATTTCTTTTTTGTTTCATTCCAAAATACATCTTAATCAGCCTACTTGTTAATATTTTGGTTCGAATGATTATTGCAATGGAATGATTATTCTGAATAGCACAAACATCGTTCATAGGTAGATATTAGAATATCTATGGACGATGGCACAGACCAAGTACGTTTATGTTCCTATTTAACCTAGAACCTACAGGATATAATTTATCATTCCACATTATTTTAATTTTATTTTTGCGTATTGCGATAATCTGTTTTGTTATTTGAAGAATAATAATTGGATTTTTCGGTATCTCAGTTCAAAAAATTATTTTCTATTATATCATTAGAAAGGAATGGTTATGCTGAATAGTACAGGCAAGTAAAAGTTGTATGTTCCTATTTAAGTTATGGACCTACAGAGTATTGTTTTTTTCCCAATTTTTCCAATATTTTTTTTGGCGGCTTTTTATAACGCCGACGAATGAAAATAAAATATCACAGTGGTAGCAACTGTTATCAAGTGACGTATGGTTTCCATAGCCAACTTTTCAATTTTTGGCATTCATTTTGCTTCCACGGCCTACTCGGTGAATTTCAATAGTAATTTTTTTCTGATCTAGTTTCTGGTTAGATACCAACTTGTGATATGTCATTAGAAAGGGAATTGAATGCTGAATAAAGCGAAAAAAAAATAGGGTTTCCATTTAAAATAAGAATGTTGATGTTACTTCCGGTCAGACCGGAAGTTAACTTCGACATGTCAATATGCTCAAATTCTAGCTCTTATGTCATTATATCGACGCTCCAAATTTCACAAACCTACTTCATACAATAACTGAGATATTCCGTAGGCAATACTTCCGTAGCCACCCGGTATAATGTTTTTTTCTGAAAAAAACCCAATTGACCCTACTTCACTTTTGTGATTTTTCGGAAAAATTTGCGGAATGGGTAGTAAATGACAAAATATTTTCCTCAAATTGCATATTTAAAGGACAACGAAAATGCCTATATTTTTTATCCGTAAAAACCCCCTTGACCCTTCTTTACTCTTGTGATTTTTCGTAAAAATTTTCGGAACGGGTAGAAAATGACAAAATATTTTTCTCAAATTGCAAACATCATTCAAACTAAGGACAACGAATATGCCTATATATTTTTTTTCCGAAAAATCTCCCTTGACCCCATGGAATTATTAATTTAGGATTTTTGTTGCATATTCATTTTATATTTTTTATTATGTTTCATGACCGACTGAATAATTTTTATTGCATTCGCATTTGAAAATTTATTTGTTTTTCATTATTAACCTAACATTTGATCAAGTACACAAAAAAGTGTCGTTTTCAACTAAAATCATCCATCTAACGGAAGTAAAGTGGGGTCAATAGGGATTCTTTAAAAAAAATTATATAGGCATATTCGTCCTTAGTGTGAATCAAATATGCAATTTGAGGAAAATAATTTATCATTTACCACCCATTCCGCGAATTTTTCCGAAAAATCACAAGAGTAAAGTGGGGTCAAGGGTTTTTTTTTACGAAAAAAAAGTTATATAGGCATATCCGTTGTCTTTAGTTTGAATCAAATAGATATGCAATTTGAGAAAAATATTTTGTTATTTACTACCCATTCCGCAAATTTTTCCGAAAAATCACATGAGTAAAGTAGGGTCAAGGGGTTTTTTTTGAAAATTTTTTGAAAAAAAAAATTTATATAAGCATATTTTTTGTCCTTAGTTTGAATCAAATATGCAATTTGAGAACAATATTTTGTAATTTACTACCCATTCCACAAATTTTTCCGAAAAATCCCAAGAGTAAAGTGGGGTCAAGGGTTTCTTTTTCGGAATAAAAATTATAAAGGCATGTTTGTTGTCCTTAGCTTGAATCAAATATGCAATTTGAGAAAAATATTTTGTCATTTACTACCCATTCCGCAAATTTTCCCAAAAAATCACAGGAGTAAAGTGGGGTCTAGGGGTTTTTTTTCGAAAAAAAAATAATATAGGCATATTTGTTGTCCTCAGCTTGAATCAAATATGCAATTTGAGAAAAATGTTTTATCATTCACTACCCATTCCGCCAGGGATTGTTCAGTCAGTGAAATAGGCACGACTTTCTCTCCATTATCCTGATCAAAAGTTCCTATATGGGCCCAACTCGATTCTATGACTAGTTTTTGGGATACAGCCCCTCAAAGATATGATTTTGTACAACAAATCATTTCTTTGAGTAAGGTTATTCTGGACTTTCATTGTCTAAAAAAGAAGAAAGAAATATTCAATTCTCTGCGATTTTTAATCACGCCTCGGATTGCAGAGAATTGAATTTTTCTTTGTTCTTTTTTAGACAATGAAAGTCCAGAATAACATTACTCAAAGTGAAACATTGTCAGCCACCTTCAAACAAATCATTTCTTTATGTATCTGTGCCTCAGAATGCACTTTTCAGTATAAATTGGACCTCCACAATCATTTCTATTGATGAATACTTAAATTACTTTAATACGGACCAAATTCTGTACAATAACATGTCATGAATTCAGTCAACACCCTGTTGTTCGTGATCAAGTAATTTGATTATTCATCGAACGAAATTATTCTGAAGATACAATTCATACTGAAAACTCATTACGAGGCACAGATACACAAAACTATGTTTTGTCGTACTTACACTCTTAGGTACAAAATCATAAATTTGAGGAGCTGTTTCCGGAAAGCTGGTTATAGGATCGAGTTGGGCTCATGGGAACTTTCGATCAGGATAATCCTGAATCAGTCCTGAGAGTTTCATCATATTACATCAATCATTACGGAAGATATACGGGGATGTTTCCATGAGAAGTGAGACACACTGTATAGTTTAGCGATCGCAAACTTTTATATCTTTTGTTAACCAGTTCTTTTTGTGCTTCACTTTGATTAGCTGTTTTGGAAATGATGCGTTAAAAATATCAGTCGAGCGATTGGATGAAGCGAGGAAAGGATCAACTAAGATATAATCCCGTTTGTTTGCAGACATTTCCTATAAAACCTCCTATAGTTTGGTATGTTGTATAACCAACCATATTTTAACTTTTCGGATGTGGTACTTGATATTTAATATTTACAGTACGTCTTCATTCTTCGACAAGCATAAAGTCAACATTGTTCGGTAATGTTGACTTCATGAATGATTTTGGTGAAAGGAAAACTATGTGTCCACCTGCAGGCAGGGCCGTCGAGAGCTGAGACGGGCCCCGGGACACCTAAGCTTGCGGGTCCCCTTTAGTTTAACCAAAAACACGCAAAAATAAAATGAGCCGAGAAAGAATATATCGCGAAAGCTATTTACTAAAAAATTAAGTAAGACAAATAATAGAAGCTGTATATCTCGTATTGACAAAACTATCTGTTTTAGGTGTGCCTTTCGAGCTTTCTGATCAGCAAAGTAGGATATCACTTCATCAAAATTCAGTTGTCTTGCTAAAGATGGTTGTAACGCTAACGTCTCTAAACTCGTAAGGCGATCCTGACACATTGTAGATCGTAGTACATTTTTTATGCGCGCAAGGACACTGAATGGTCGTTCACCTTCGGCCACACTAACTGGAATGGTACAGTAAATTCTGAGAGCTATGACAATATTCGGAAATAACACTTCAATTTTAAGTTGTACAAGCTTATTTAATAACTTTAGTGGTGGCAGATAATCTTGACTTAGGTGTACATTATGAATTGCTTTTAGGTGGACAATATCTTCCACTAAGTCTTGAGACACATCCGAGTTGTAGTAATTGCAGAAACTTCTTGTTTTAAGGCCAATTTCTTTTTCATTGAGGGTGAGGTATTTCCAAAGAAACTAAAATCTTTCTTCTATTTTTTCCAATGCAGCGAAACGTGTTGTCATGTTACCAATCAAGAAGGACGCAAAAAACAGTTTGCTTAAATTGTGTTTCTTGGTCCGTTTCAGCTATTTCATCTCGAGACTCATCGAAGTACCGTTTTCTTGTTTGTCTTCTCTTATCAGGAAAAGCTACTGGTATATTAAGATTTCTTGCAACTGCTTTGCATTCTTCTAAAATGCCGTTCCAGCTGTCACGTTAATTCTTTAAGTCGAGAATTGATATATGTTTGAATACCTTTTAAGTCAGATTTTATCCCTACCGAAAGTTTCAATGTTTTCAAATCGCTAATGGCTTATCTCAAACCAGGTATATGTCCAGCAAAAGGCTTAACAGCATCTAAACGGGCTGACCAACGAGTCTGCGCATGCTATGTAATAAACAACCAATTTTTTTCTTGAGAATTTCCTACCTATGTGTTCTAAAGCTGAATATGTTATAAACTTTCTGAATTATTTCGAAGAAAGTGATTGCTTCTGCACAGCATTCAGCTGCATGCACTCCACAAACATTTGGAGTATAACAAGCACATGCTGAAAATATTGCAAGTGATAGGTCAATATGACTCTGGGCACCCTTGTATTTGCCGCTCATGTTGCTTCCGTTATCATAACCTTGCGCTCTACACTCTGAGAGAGGAATATCATGTTTTTCTATAGTGACAGAAATCAATGAAGCTATGTCTTCACCAGTTTTCTTCTTACAATCGACAAACTCCAGAAATCATTCATGTATTTTATACTGATTATTATCTTTATCAAATAAAATGTAGCGAAGAATAACATCTGTTTGCTCCACATGAGCTGAATCTGGAGAAGCGTCAACAATTATAGCATAACATTCAGCAGCTTCTCTTTCCTCTTTGATAGCACGAACAACATACCTAACTTGCACCACATTCAATAAATTCATTTTGTGTGGAGGGTGACAAATAATGAACCTGAATCCTCTGTTTCAAAGTCTGAGGTTTTTTCACTTTGTGAAGGTGGTCTTGAAGTATAGGGTCGTAATGACCAATTAATTCAAGATTTCCAAGAAAATTGTTAAAATCGCACTTAGCACTGCTAGTGCCTCTGAAAGCTAATCCTCTTTCAGCAAGAAATAGTGTGACGTCCAATATTCTTTCCAATATTTGCTTCCATCCCTCAACCTCACTTCTGACATTTTCTCACAATAAAAAATATATGGTAGATTTTGTAATCGTGTTTCTAATACACTCCACTCGAGATAACAGGCCTTGTGGTTATGGCTATTTTCATGTCGGGCACTCGATCATGCAACTTTTTCCAACTTCTCTCTGCTGAATATCCAGATGGTAAAGCCAGTGCAGATCTCTTGGTCTCAGGAAATTTACTGAAAAGGCGGCAAGGATAGCAGAATAGAGCATTTTTGCTCTTACTCCAAATTAACCAGTTTCTTTTAATTTTTTCGCCATTTTTGAGACTGATTTCAAATATGCTTGTGGGGAAGCGATGACCAGTTGCGTCATCTGGAAATCAACGAAGAATCTGTTGTGGACCTCTGCAAATAATCTCATCCACTTGAGCTGTTGAAATAAATAAATACTTAACATCGCCAATGTCGTGGTCATATGGCTTTTTCTGTTCAGATGTAATATCTTTTTGGTTTTTCTTTAAAGTTTCACTTCTTTTGAGGAACTACTTGCCTCTTTCGGTTTCTCCACAAGTAACTTATTTGATTCTTCACAACTTGTAGTATCTATAAATAGGTATCATCTTTTTTTTTCTCTAATCAGTTTGGAGGTTTTAGTAAACCATACAACAGATTGACATTGAGGGCTAACTGATTCAGTTATATCCATTTCGGTACTAGGATGTTGTTTAGAGGAGCTAACAGCGTCATCTCCTTCATGTGATGGTGATGGACCTCTCTTTTTAATAAAGCCGAGTACTGACAGTGTTTGCTGACATTTGCTTGTATTTGTTTCTCTAGACAATTTTACTATCCTTTTTTGGGCCCCAGATTTATGTTTATTTTCCATTTTTTGTCTGAGCTCTTACGCCAATAATATTGGCCCAATATCGCCAATCTGTTGAAAAATATGAATCAAAATTCGCATATGTTTAATTTTGGTCATATTATATTTTCAAGTATTGTGAGCTGTTATTGAAATTAAAATTGGTTTCGGCTTTGCCGGGCCCCCTTGCCTCACCCGGGCCCCGGGGTCGCCACCCCGGCTGCCCCCCTCTCAACAGGCCTGCCTGCAGGTGGTTTCGTCAACGCTTCTCCTCCTGGTCGATGAAATCAGGCTTTCGAAGTATGTATTCTCAAAGACTCCTTCGATGTCTACAAATGTGCATAGTGCAAGAGAGTTAGAGTGCCAAGGTGTCCTCCAAGTGTATGACACTCATCCCCCAAGTAAACGGGAAGAAATGATATTAATTGGCGTAGGAATAAGGTTCATTCATTAATTCAAAGAGAAAGTCTAGTTTCATTCTGTATATTCCATTCATTTATTATAACAACAATTTTACTACACAATTATACATGTATTAACTAGTTTTTGGCATAGGGGTAACCTTCAGTAGCTGAATACAAATTTGAATATGTACAGATAGCTATAATAATATAAATTATAGGAAAATATTTACAGTATCGTTTCTACACGTTATCGAATAAATAAAATACAACTTTGCACATTAAAAAGAAGGATAAGTGACATAAACGTGTTCTTTGCGTTGGTTTTTCAGTTGTGTATTTCACAAAATATCTTTCTCCTGAATTGGATAATTGCATAAACCAAGCTATTAAGGTTTTTTCCCATAAAATAAAAGACGCAAATGGCCTATACTAATTTTTATAAGATGTTTCGTTAATGAACACCCCAGTTCTCGCCCCAGCAAAATCGCTTTGTGGAATTGTGAAAAAAATTACAACTTTTTTGGTTTTTTGGGAATTTCCCAAAGATTATTCAAGGAATCGTTTAACAGGCAATCGAACTATTGTAGATATTTATAAAACCTACAAATAAATTTTCATACGACCGGATTGCTGCATTTTCCACTGAGAAAATCCGGGAACACCTCGACCTTTTTTTCAAAAATTTATAAATTTTATGAATTTGAAGTTGGACAAACAATATTGCAGAAACTGATAGATAATAACATTGTTTATATAGAAGATAATTAGTCAACCTTATGGGATTATAATTGAATCAAAATGGATGCGACATTTAGATGGCGATAGTGAGCTCGCATCCAAGTCATGTCGTAACTTCAGTGATTTGGCCTCAAAGTCATGTCGTAACTTGATTGAAACAATGGAACAGCATTAAAATCAGGGTTTTTTGAAGGAACCTGCATTAAAATGACGTCAAATATTCATGTTTGTAACTAATCACGCTAGATGCTGAGAGCCTTTAATCAAATTCAGATTTCAAACTAAACAAGTTTGTGTAGAACTAGTTTTCACTGTGATAAAGGTGGCGATAAAGGTGGTGTTTATAAGAGCTATATTTTCGTTTTAGCTGCTGACCAGCACAGTAATTGTGTATGTAATTGTGATCCTTCCTTGTATGTATACAC
Organism: Chrysolina oricalcia; assembly: GCA_944452925.2. Taxonomy (NCBI): domain Eukaryota; kingdom Metazoa; phylum Arthropoda; class Insecta; order Coleoptera; family Chrysomelidae; genus Chrysolina; species Chrysolina oricalcia. The sequence continues at coordinate 14,503,928 of OX101828.2, forward strand.
CGAATTTTATTTTATTTTATGACTTGTGTGCCTTAAATGTAACATTTTTTATACTTATTTATTTTTGTACCCTTATTTATACATAGAGTTATATATATTTACAAAGACTTTGTCAATAAGATCTAGTATTCTTCAGACAATAAAGCATATTTTGATTGATTGATTGATTGATTGATGACACTCGCATTTGCGTCCAACACCAATTACACAGGCACTGACTAACTATCTTACTTCTATATAAACAATGATAATAATATGAGGTTCGACTGTGCGCAAGATGGTTTCTGTCCGATATGTAGTTTTTGCACAATCGCATTATGAACAAATTAAGAGCACATCTTGCAAGATGCGCAGATTTGAAGGAAATCGTCGTATTCAAATTCTGTAGATGACATCTATATATCTACAATTTGTTTATTTTAGATTTTCACCTGAGAAGTGGGAAGTGTGTTGAAAATGTCACTGAAAGTTGATCAAAACACTTCAAAGTGCGTCCAAAGACAATCGAAGTCGCACTGAAGTTGACTAGAGTTGAGTTCGTGCGACTTCGGGTACACTTTGAAGCATATAGAGTAACTTCCAGTGACATTTTCAACACGTTACCCACCTCTCAGGTGAAAACCCAAAATATAAAACTTATGATGTTGATCTCTACTTCCAGATGCCTTTTACAGAATTTGAATACCACGACTTCCCTTGAATCGGCGCATCTTTGCAAGATGTGCCCTCAAATTGTTTATAACGCGATTGTGCAAACACTACACATCGGACAGAAAACATCTTGCGTACAATTGAACCACATATTATTATCTATCAGTTTCCGCAATGTTGTTTGTTTAGCTTCAGATTTATAAAATAGTATATTGTGTATCTAGTAGTAAAAGCAATACATTCCCGGACGACAATGTAAATTGTTGGCCGAAGCGAAGCCGAGGCCAACAAGCATTGAAGTCTGGGAATGTGCTTTTACTATGAGGTACACATGCTATTTTTTCTGAAATCTCAATCAGCATTATCATAAATTGAGGATGTGACAACTATAAACCAACGACCGATTTTGACGGCCTAGGCCGGCAAAGTACTTTCTCGTATCGTTTTCGATACGGGAAAGTATTAAACGGTCCGGAAATGTTCGTTGCTTAGCAACGGACTAAAATACTGAATTAGCGTATTTTGAGGCCTGCAGTTGCTCCGAGAAAGTGGGCATTCTTGAACGATTTCAGAAAAAGTACTTTCTCGTCGAACTCTGCAAAAAATGACATTTTACGTACTAATTTCCAGACGAAAAATCGACTACTTTTGAAGGCAAGTACTTTTCGTCCGCAAACACTTTTCGTCCGCAAACTCTTTTCGTCCGCAAACTCTTTTCGTCCGCTGTGGTCACTATGATACGGCACGGTACGAGAGCGGCGATTGAGTCATTTTCGTAAATCCACGTTTTAATTAATACATAGGCGCCTGTGACAATAACTGTCATTTACTGTTGTCAAATTAATTATTTACGAAATCCGCTAGATTTCAGGTAAAGCACTTCAAGAGAGAAGTTTTGGAAATGGTGCTGTTGGAGCACCTGCATCTGAAGTTGCATCAACAAGTACCCAAAATCAAAACTTGTCTCTTGCATCTTCTTCGACAGCAGTAATTAATATCAATAATTGCACAAACTGTACGTTCAATATTCATCTTCGAGATTGATTTAATTTTGTAGTATAATTGAAATAGAGAGTTGTTACACTTCAAATACATTTTGTTTATATTCATTAAAATTATGATCGAGTCTGCAGTTCGAAGAGTTGGACGTAGCTGAGGCCAGCAAACATGCGAGTACTTACTTTCATAAAGGTATGTAGAGGTCGACGAAAAAATGTAATATGCACCTCGGCGAAAAACTGTCTACTGTCTCGCCTGCTTGCTATCCTCGGCTGCGCCGCGGCTATCAATTTGCAGGCTCGACTATAATAGACAGTTTTTCGTCCTTGGTACATAAATAACTATTATCGGCAACCATCCGGAAAGTGTTCACTTCCCGGACACTTTTTCTTTGAGAAAGTAGCACTTCCCGGCCTAGTCCGGGAAGTACGTACTTCCCGGACTAGGCCGGGAAGTGCTTGAATTTTAATACAAATATTAATATAAATAAGAATTAGAATGTTTCTGTTAGTACCTATCTTCTGTTCGAATTTCAATATATAATGCAAATAAGAACTGAAATGTTAGAAATATTCAAATTTGGAATCGGTTCATCCGGTTAACAGATGGGTGAAAGTCGACCTCTCTTCGTCTCTTAGACTAAATGCGTCTCATTGATTTGTTATTCTACATGATTGCCGAAAAAACAGTTTTTTTGGACTCGTAGACTTCCAGGACTCGCTAACGCTCGTCCTAGAATTTGGTCTACTCGTCCAAAAAAACAGTATTTACCGGACTTGTTACGTAAATTACTATTCCCGTACCGTTTAGGTCCGATAACGGTCCGGGAAAGTTCGTTGCTTAGCAACGAACTAAAATACTAGATTAGCGTATTTTGAGGCCTGCAGTTGCTCCGAGAAAGTGGGCATTCTTGAACGATTTCAGAAAAATTATAATTTTTTGAAAAATGGTATCTTTTTCGAGGTTTTCCTGGATTTTGTCAGTGAAAAATGCACCGATATGGTTGTATGAAAATTCATTTTGTGTGTTCTATAAATATCTACAAAAGTTCCATTCACTGGAAAACTATTCCTTGAATAATCAATGAGATAATTCCAAAAAACCAAAAAAGTTTTTTTTTTACTATTTTTTGTTTAAGGTTCATATAAAGTCAAATATTTCGCGTTTCTGAAATGTAAGATGGCACTGACAAGATATTTTTTTCATACCATAGTAACAGCGATCTTATTTAATATTTCCAAACAAATTACAGTTTTCTGCTGGAATATCTACCGAATATCCAACGCTACTGCTAATGCATTGTTGCCAAATCTCAAAATAATTCGGAGTACTGCGAATAGCTCACAGGGTTATAAATTATTATTTGTTATTAATTGTGGTAATGTGGTTTAATGCATTATGTAGCTTTATTACGGATAGCTGGATTACTAATGATTATTATTACATTTCTTTTTCGTTGTGGAGATGATTTTGTGATTTCATTCTCTTCAATAATGAATTATTTAACTACTGTATTATCTACATTAGAGATTTGGAATATACAATAATATGTAGAATGGATAGTCGGTGCTGACTAGTTAGAAATAAAACTAGTTAATATTGGGGATTGCAGCAAAGTCAAAGGTGTACTCTTTTATAGAGTTTATTCCAAGCTTTCGTAAATTTTATTTACATCTTCAGGGAACTAAAAAGAATTAAGCTGGATTTATAGATTGAGTCGCAGCCGCAGTCGTTGCAGTTGACGTTGACGTACGAAGATAAATGTGCCGTTGCTCATGTACTGATCGACAAGCGTAAGGATGCCTCCGAGAATTGGTTGCGCAGTAGACAAAACCCTGGAGTGGGGCAGGAGCTCAATCGCTCTGCCTTATTAAACAGTAGTCGATCTTTGTCGCACATCTACTCACGCTTTCTATCGTTTGCGCATCTCAGAGGCATCCTTACGCTTGTCGATCTGTATATGTTTATAGATTCACTGCCGTTGCAGTTACTGTTGTCGCTGCCGCCGGTAGATAACTAGTTTTATCTTGGACGGCAGCGGCAGCGGAAAATGACATGAAACTCAAAATATCCTTGTCAGAAATGAACATAATTTGAAAGCAAAAATTTATTTTACACAGAAATGTTAGAATATGAGGAATTTATAGATGTTAATGTAGGCGTATTCCTAAACATATTAGAAGGATTTCCACATCTACATTATCTGAAGGACAAGGATTATGAAAATATGTTCATGAAGGAAAACAGTTGGCGTTCAATGAACACAAAATAAAACTATAAATTGGTCATAATTTTGCCAGCGGCTACGGTAACAGAATCTATAAATCCAGCTTTATTCATGTCAATTTTACATTTTGATGTTATTCAATTTTACTTACAACAATAGTGAGGTTGGTTGACATGTTCCTAATTCGTTCAATAGTGACATTACAGCTTAAAATTGTAAATAATATATGAAAAAGGCTTTACGAATATAAATAAACTGAAATTTTTAAAATTTCAGTCGAAAAACAAAAGGCTTGTTGATTGTATCTAAGGGATATACATCAGGTGTCAATAGAAAAGAAATATGTAATTTTCAAGTCAATGTTACCAACTGTAATCTTGTACCAACTGTTGAAAATTGATGTATACGACTGTTGTTTTGTAAGTTATGAAAAAATTACATTTCCAATTGAGTAGTTATGGAAATATTATTGTTCATAGGGAGAGTGTGGTCTAACGACAGTAAAAAATGATTTATATCAGTTCTTTTATTCATACAGTTTTTATCATGAGATATGAAGGCCATTTCCAAAAAAGTTCTCTTAGTCATATGTGTCTCTTTAGCTAATATTTTTGTTGAATTATAATTTATTCGATGGTCAAATTTGTTTATAAGATAAGATAAAGTTCCATTAACTTCCACTTCAAAAGTAGTGTACCTATAGCATTCCTTGAAAAGTAGAATTTCCAAACATAAAAGTGATTGTAGACTTCATCCTAAAAGATGTGCTCTTTCTGATCATGTAAACAAATTTGACCATCGAATAAATTATAATTCAACAAAAATATAAGAGACACATAATATGACTAAGAGAACTTTTTTGGAAATGGCCTTCATATCTCAAGATAAAAACTGTATGAATAAAAGAACTGATATAAATCATTTGAGTGAGATTCATTCCTTCTTACTGTCATAAGACCACACTCTCCCTATGAACAATAATATTTCCATAACTACTCAATTGGAAATGTAATTTTTTCCTAACTTACAAAAAACAGGCGTATATATCAATTTTCAACAGTTGGTACAAGATTACAGTTGGTAACATTGACTTGAAAATTACAGATTTCTTTTCTATTGACACCTGATGTATATCCCTTAGATACAATCAACTAATCTTTTGTTTTTCGAATGAAATTTTAAAATTTTCTGTTTATTTATATTCGTAAAGCCTTTTTTCATATATTATTTACAATTTTAAACTGTAATGTCACTATTGAACGAATTAAGAACATGTCAACCAACCTCACTATAGTTGTAAGTAATATTGAATAACATCAAAATATAAAATTGACATGAATAATTCTTTGTAGTTCCCTGAAGATGTAAATAAAATTTACGAAAGCTTGGAATAAACTCTATAAAAGAGTACACTTTTGACTTTGCTGCAATCCCCAATATTAACTGGTTTTATAATAATATGTATGAGGCGACTAGTTAGGGAAAAATGAGGATGGACCTTGAAGATGTAGTCAAAATACTGGGCTGTTTGTTATTTGGTCGAGCTTTCGGAAATGTTTATTTTCTTTATCAAGACGTTAAAAATGAGGTTTATAGTGAAATGTGAACATTGATGAGACACATACATAGTCATGATTTATGATGGTGGAAAACATCCAATTCCTTTTTCAATAATTATTATAATAATTTCAGTTCAAACTTTCCTGTAATATTTTTTGAAACTTGCACACATAACTCAGTACGGGGTGTTGAGTTTGAACAATGAGGTCTCCATCCAAGACAAATGTGAGGGCGCGCTACAAATTTCCTGAAATTTGTTGACAGAACACATCAAGGGACATTGAAACAGAATAATGAGGCCCCCGAGGTCTGCATCCAACCAAAACCGGAAGCACTGTACCTTTCACCCAATTCACGGACAATACTCTTTAGAGGCCATTGAATTCGTTTTCAAGGTTCTTTCTTCCTTTTCTTTTCTTCTCTTTTCCAGCTCTTCGTATAGGCTTATTGTTCAATGGCCTACAAAATATTTCAGTTCTGTAGTCTCTCCGTTTTTTGTGAATGTAGACTTCGCAGGCCTCATTACTGTTGATTAGCGACCTCTACAGAGCCTTGTCAATGAATTTATTGAAACTAACAGGACCTCCAGTTTTTTGTTTGGTGGAAACCCCAAGGAAATAACTTCTCGAGATCAGTTGAGTCATGTCTGTGAATTTGGAAGGAATTCAAAGTGCCTCCATAATTTTGGTGGGTGGAGATCTCGAGGACCTCGTTTTTCGAATACTGTGGGCCTCTGCTGAGTCCTGTCTACGAATTTGGTTGAATTTGTAGTGTCTTGGCTCTTTTGTTGGCTAGAGACCTCGGTGACCTCGTTATTCGAATTCAGTGGCCTCTTCTGAGTCCTGTCTGTGAATTTGGTGGAATTTACACTGCCTCCATAATTTTGTTCGGTAGAGTCCTCGGTGACCTCGTTATTCGAATTCAGTGGCCTCTGCTGAGTTCGAGAATTTGGTGAGAGTTGAATATTTTTCAAGTTTGTAAGCTGAACTCCGCCTATTATGCCGTTATTTTTTATGTATATAATATAATGTTATTTGAAAACAACTGGAATGGACAATAAAGACGCTATTATGATTATTATTATTTTTTAATTATGTTTTGCGTCCTGTTTTATTTCCATAACTAATATTTTAAATCGCAAAACATAAAAGTTATTACTTACATACTTCTTCAATTGTGTCCAAGGACTCCAAGGCGGACCAATCCAACATCCAACTGATGAAATAACAACCCCTTATCGACGTAACTTTGAAAAATTAAACTAATTACATCGGTTACCGCTGTCTAGAACTATTGGCAACGCTGTACAGTAAATATGATAGTGACAATAATTCTGTGCAATACCTTGTGAACAGTAACAGAACTATTTTTGTCTTTTCGTGTACTACAGAGGAATCATATAGTGGAGCGATTTACCGTTTTTTGTCCGAGATCTTGAAAATGATTATTAAAAATATAAATCGTTTGAAGTTCAATGGTCAATCTTCTAACCTTAAAAAATTCGACAAAGCGATTTTGCTGGTGCGAAATCTGGGGTTTTCATTAATTATAAAAATTAGTATAGGCCATTTGCGTCTTTTATTTTGTGGGGGAAAAATCTCTATAGCTTGGTCTAATATCAAAATTTCAAATTTTTTACGATAATCAAGTGCTACGATGTCATAACTCAATATTCACAAAAATAACTCTCAACACGTATCGTAATTTAAAGAAATTCATTACCAACGAACCAACTAACCATACAGATTTGAATATATCACCTCTCCTTCAAAATAAAACGAAACCGAATACGAACAAAGCACATTGTCATTGATCTCTTGCACAAAAACCCATAATAACTATCACTCCAACCTTCATACCAGCCCCGACATTGGCGGTCGACTCACAGGACTGGAAGGTAAGTTGTGCACTGCCGCCGCTACCGCTGCCTGGTGGTGGTAGTACAAAGAACTCGGATAGCCTCCTGTACTACCTCCTGTGCTGCCGCTATCCCTACTCTCCAGCTGGTGGTGGAGGCTCAGGGGGTGGTTCTGGTCGAAGGGGTGCCTCATGGAGGAGTTCGGGGACTCGTGGTAGAGAATGGGTACTCTGACTAGTCGCTGTGCGGCGTGTGCCATGTTGGCGGCTTCGAGCTCGGCCGCTAGCTGGCGCTTCCATTTGTTTCTTCGGTTTTGGAACCATATTTTGACCTGGAACGAGAGAAGTTGGAGTTGTAGTGATTGGGAGAGAACTGAGATGGAAATAAAAAACAATTTATGATAAATTATTGATATTCATGCGGTTTTTCCAAATAGAACATCTGAACATCTGAAGTGCTTGTTTGAATCCTTTAGCAGGAATGAAAGCAGCACAGGGTTGTGACAAACAGATTAACTGAAAAACCCCCATTCTCAGCATAATAATAAATAGATTAATCAATTAATCAATCAAGATATACTTCATTGGCGGAAGAGCTGAATTATTAAAGACAAAGCATGTGGATATAAGGTAAAACTATAAATAAAGATGGGATGAAAATAAAAACTTGATACATATTCATCTAAATAAATCTCAAAAATGGTCTATAAAGACACTTGGGACATTCAAGAAAATACATAAGTTCATAAGTTCTGCAAGGGTTATGAAATAATTCCTGAGCAAGGAGAACTGATCATGTCTAAAAGTTGGAGGTAAAGTAATCTTCTATTTCATAGAATGATTGCTGTACAGGGTGGGCCAAATTGGACACTTGTAAAGGAAAAAAGTCCTGTTTTCACACTAGATAGATAAAAACTGATGGCTGTGTCTGAGAATCAAATTTTATGATAAACTTAATGGTGAAAACCGCATATCGATGTCTATCATTGTTTATGAGTTACAGCGTGTTTTTCGAAAATATGCATTTACGAAAAGTTGCTGTAACTATTTTCCTGTCGAAAATTCCTTGTTTCTATATCAAAACATTTCCAAAGCACTTTTTTACGTAGAATTCAATGGTGTAAGTGATTTATTTTTTCAAATAACATCTCGATAGTTATTGATGGAATTTTTTTTAATGAGACACCCTGTATATTTCATCTTCATCTTTGAAATACAGAGCTTTTAGATTTTTTCATCTAGACTTTGAAACACACATTTGAACGATTAGGCTTTGGACGTCGCGGCGATAAAACAAAAAGCAAATATTTACTGGTAGCTGTCAAATTTTCATTTGAGCAGTAAAGACGCTCCTCAATTCGAGGTTTTTGTTCAATTTTCAAACACATTCGCAATGAAGTATGAGAATTATGAAAAAATGGGATATGATAGTCTGTTTTATACAAACCGGGGAAAATGCAAAAGCAGCAAGCAATTTGTACCACGAGAGGTATTCAGAGGGAAGACAACTCAATTGATGGTGGTCAATTTGAGAAGAAAAGACCAAAATTATACGAATCAAATAGGGATACGGAGTTGAAGGAAATATTTATTTTAGGAGCTTTAGAAAATAATCCCAAAACGTCAACGCGAAATTTGAAAATATCAACTGGTCTACCAAGAGCTAATGTTGGGCGGATTTTGAGAAAGCACAAATTCAAGCCATACAGGACCAGAAAAGTTCACAAACTCAGACCAGGTGATTTTGAACGCCGCATTGATTTTTGCCAGTGGTTCCTGGAAAATTTTACCCAAGACCGTGATTTTTCGTTAAATTGTATTTGGACAGCCGAAGCTCATGTGAGCAGTGGCGGCATTTTCAACCGCTGCAATTCTTATACTTGGGCAAAACAAAATCCTCAGTCAACTGTGGAGCAGAGAAGTCAAGGAAGATGTGGATTTAGTGTGTGGGCAGGTGTTTTCAGGGGTAGATTTATCGGCCCGTTCATTTATAATGGCAGTCTCACATCTCAGAGGTATTTAGAAATTTTAAGGCTAAACATTGAACCCCTTGTTGATGAATTGCCACTAATGGAGCTCAGGAAAATATATTTTCAATAAGACGGGGCTTCGCCTCACAACACTGCAATTGTCAAACATTTTTTGGATGCAAATTTTGGTAATGATCGGATAGCCAACCAAGGACCCAACCGTTGGCCAGCCAGGTCACCGGACCTAACGCTTATGGACTTTTATCTCGGGGAAAGGTTGAAAGATCTTATTTTCAAATTGCCGACCAACTCTAGATACGAATTGGAAGCGGCAGTGATGCAAAGTTTCCCTCACTCCTATTGAACTAATTAATTCGGCAAAAAGCGTTCAGAAAAGGTGTCGCCTGTGTATAGGAGATTCTGGTAGACATTTCGAACACCTCCTGTGAAGAAATATATTTCATCGTTTGTTCTTTATCATTATTTTTGTTGGAGTTTCATTTATTAGTAGTAAATATAATATAAATTGTTATCAGTTTTATTGAAACTATGAGTTTTAATTACTGCTGTGAAAAGCTTTCTCAACATTTTATAGCTACTAGCGAATAAGTGCTTTTTGTTTCATCGCCGCGTCGTCCAAAGCCTACTTGATCAAAATGTGTGTTTCAAAGTCTAGATGAAAAAATCTAAAAGCTCTATACTTACTTCAAAGATGACTCTAGCAAAATATCAAGTGTGCTATATTTTTCGGAAGGTAATTTTAAGCTCTATTGAAATATACAGGAATATACTCATTAAAATTTTTTATCAATAACTATCGAAATGTTATTCGAAAAAATAAATCACTTACACCATTGAATTTTACGTAAAAAAGTGCTCTGGAAGTGTTTTTATAGAAATAAGGACTTTTCGGCAGGAAAAAAGTTACAGTAACTTTTAGTAAATGTAATTTTTTTTAACAGAATATACAGAAAAAATCTTCAAAGTACTTATCACTATTACAATATATAAGGAGTAGGAGTTTCTAGAATATGTATCCAAATTTACCACACACCACTGTTTTCTATTTTTATGGGTATTTTCATTCCTCTGGCATCAATATGAATATCACCATTTGCTGGACATTCTCAAATCCTTCAAAATAGAGATTTTCAGACTTGAGTGAAGAAAGAAAGCATCAACTACACTTGAGCTAATCTTTTAGCATGCCGATCACACATTATTTATGCACATTTCATCAAGCATCAAATCACAAAATAAAGTCTTTTTACACTTCTTTTTAAAATCCTGTGATTTGTTTCTGATGGATTCAATACTTTGTTTTGTAAAACCAGGACGGCAATCAATTTTACCTATTTACAATAACTATAATTACGTATTGACTTTATAGGCTTGTTCATTGAACATATGTTCATCTCTGTCTAACCCTTGTACTTCATTTGTCTTTCTCTTTTGAAAATATCAACTTCAAGCAAGTAGAACAATCAGAGTACGTCTTAACGAACGACACTTATGATTCGTCTTTCAACAGAGGAAATTCCGGGAGGTTAGGCACTATCAGAAAATTTCCTTATTTTCATTCCAGTCTCGGAGAATGTTGAACCCGAAGACACAAAATGAATGTCGGATGATGAATAAGACGAAGAAGAAGAAGAAATTACCTGTGTTTCCGTTAGGTGCAAACTGGCAGCGAGTCCAGCTCTCTCGGAAGAAGAAAGATACCTCTTCATGTCAAACGTCGACTCCAGCTGGAAGACCTGCGACCTGGAGAACACCGTCCTGGTTTTCTTTTTCCTCTTGTTCGACATGGAATTTCCCGGGCTCAAACTTGAACTCTGCACCTTTTTGTCTTTGTCGTTGTCGTAGTCGCTCTCTTCGTCGTCGACTTCTTCGTCGATGACCATGTTGTCCGACTCTCTGTAGGGACTTTTCGAGCGCATGCTCAGGTAGTTCTGATCCAAGAAGGCGGGGTGCGCGGGGTGGGAGATGCCGTGGTGGTGCGGGGGGCTGCTGGTTGGCGATCGTTGGTGATCCGATGGGGACGAGGGTCGGGAAGATCTGCTTTCGTTGGTGTTGATGGTGGTTTGGTTGTCGCGCGGGGATGTCGGCGGGCTCTGATCGTCGTTTGTTGAGCCACCTGAAAGAAATGAAGTCAATTTTATTATTAGTTTCAACAGATTTTTAAGGAGTAGAAAGAACAAGATTTTATAGGAAAGATTGGGTTCATTGTATCTGTTATGAAATACCTTTTCAGAACTGAAGGCTTTTATCAGCAAAACCTGTCACAATGAACTTGAAAAATATCAATGACAAGATATACGTTGATGGTGAAGTATATTACATTCTTCCCCACTTTATTCTTATTCTAACGCATTAAAATATTTTGGTGGACGTCGATTTCTGGTAAATCTACGAAGTGTATGACCTTCTTTCTCTTTTTCAGTGTTTTTATCATCAACGATCTCCGGAGTGATGCTTAGTGTTTCAGGTTGAATATCTGGGATTACTTCAAAAGATTCAACAGCTAGAACAGATTCCAAACCAGGACAATCTTCAATGTTACATTCGTCTACTATATTATGACTTGATTTAGTTCGAATTGTATATATTGGGCCCCGATATCAAAGTCATATCTGCTCTAGGTGCTAGCTGCTTCAAAGAAACGGTAGATTCTCGTCCACTTTGATGTCGCACCAGATCATATTCAGGATTAGCTTCAATGAGTTCCACCTCCTCTACCGAAGGATCATATTTTGTTTGTCTCGCATTTTTATTGAGAAATACAGTTTTTGAATCTATCAACCAAGAAGGTAGGGATGTTCTATAATTGGATAGACGTTGATGATTGAACATACATTTATGTGGTTTACAATTAATGGAAGTGCAAAGTAAAGATCAAACAGAATGCAATGCAGCAAAACCTGTCACAATGAACTTGACAAATATCAATGACAAGAGATACGTTGATGATGAGGTATATTACAGTATCTGATTTACAATGGAACTAACTATAATCCTTTTCAGAGTTTTAGGTACCATTAAGTTTTCATTTATAGGTATTAATCATGTTTTATTTCATATGTGTAAATATTCTGTAGGTACTTAACAAGACTGAATATAAGACTGAATAAAAAAATTTATTCAGAATTGGAACAAGACCTGAGAGTGGTAGTTGCTGTGTATTCGGAACTATTCCCATGCAGCCTACGGAAATAGCTATTGCTCTAATTAGTACAAGAAAGTACAGGGTGTTTCATAATAGAATGCTGATCCTGAAGGGCGATAATTCTTGGATGATTTAAGGAAAAATTCTTCATGTTCATATGAAGAATTTTTCCTAAAATCATCCAAGGATTATCGCCCTCCAGGATCAGCATTCAATTATAAAACAGCCTGTATATTTCATTAGGAGTCTGGAAATAAAGATTTTTTCGTGCACGTTTGAAAAATTCAACAATGGAAGTCATACAAGCACGGAAAAATGTATTTCTACACGTGTAACGAACAATATTTTTATTACACTTCTTTGAAAACGAAAACATGAAACAAAAATAACACAAAAAAGACATACGAAAGAAACTAGGATCTGATACTGTCAGTCCAAGCCCGAAGTTCCAAGAATTGGGAGATGAATATAAAATAGAAAACTTGAATTCAGACAACTATAGACATTGGAGTTCACGTAGTCAAGCTCTATTTTAGGCAAGAGGATATTGGGTCTCTGTTGAACCTGGATATGGTGTGGAAACAACCGCATCTGAAAAATTGATCGATCATAAGGCAAAATCGATTTTCACCTCACCATAAATGACGATGGATTAGACGATATTATCGAATGTAGCAGCTCCAGAGACATTTGGACAACTCTCAAGAACATTCACAACAAATACGATACATCGTACAGTTTACTCCTACTCAAAGATTTCAAAGAATTTGAATATTTTATCCACAAATCTGAGAATGGATAATGATGACTTGAATATGTCCGCAATAAAATCAAAGTTGACAGACAAGGAAAGAATAATAGAAAATGAGGAGCCAAAAAATTACAATTCAGAATGTACAGCTGTGACGTATTCTAGAAACAGGATTGATTAAAAGTCCATACAAGAAAGGCGACAATTTTATAGCAGACAATTTAACTCATGTATCAAAAATCGCATATGCCAAAGTGCAATTGTCACTTTGACATTAACTTTTACAGCGACAAATACACTAGTAGTTTTTTCACTTATTCATTTGTTCATCAATTATCGCGGTGTTGGTTACCAGAATAAATAGTTTGGCATGTTTGTCAACAACTTATTGAATTTTCAAGAACTAACAATGAGTCGATTCGGTGTGTCTACGAACGCCGAAATTAGTCTAATTGTTAATACCTGTGTGCCTACTAATACAGTGCAATCATCAATCTGGCGACAATTTTCTACGTTTACGTTAAGAATTTGCCGATTGGAATTAATGAAATTTCCAAATGGACTAAATGCTCAGCACAACGCATTGGTTTAGATGTCAAACGTGTCAAAATTACAAATCACTCAAATTGAGCGGCAGCAGTTAGCGAATTGAAGGAGAGTTTAAACAGAAAATAAAATAAAATAAAATAAAAAAGTTGAACATGTACATTTCTATGAAAGCGTTTATACAAGAAATAAGATAAAATAAGAAATAAGAATAACAACAAGAGATGGCCAACTTTTATCTTTTTGTCTTATTTTATTTTGTTCCTCATTTTATTTTATTTGCTGTTTAAACTCTCCTCGATTGAAAAACCTTCAATAAACCAAAGATCAAAACTTCAATATAGAATTTTCAAATGATGTGGATGTTATTTTTGGCATCTGTCAAAACGAAAAAGTAGAATTCACAGAACTTGCAAAAAACACAAAAGTCATTGTCAAAAAAGCTACAATTTGATTGGTTCATTTTTATTTCTTATTTCATTTTATTCATCTGTATAAACCGATGTTTTTTGCCCTTATTCTTAATTTTGTTTTAGTTTCTTATGCTATTTTATTTGCTGTTTAAACTTTCCTTTAGTAAAAGCGGAATTGAAGAACAAGCTCTAATAAAAATAACAGGACACAGCAATTCATCATCAATAAAACCATACTTACAAGTTGACAAAGAGTATCATTCAAGCATTATTCAATAAATTTGTTTGGAAAATGAAAAAACTTCAACATCTACTACAGAAACTATTAGCTGTGGCACCCGCAGCGATATCACTGTTCCTAGTATGAATTTCAATAACTGCGTTTTTAATAATTGTACATCAAAATAATAATGTGTTTATTTTTAATGTTTCATAAATAAAGTTTGCATTGATATGTTTCAAAATTTCTCATTCATTAAATTGTCTTGCCGAATTACACTCGAGGTTTGTATTGATATTTGGTAAATTTGTGTTGTCCAAATTCTAAACTGCTTCCTTTAGCAATTTGACTCGAATAACTGTCAACCTAAAAACACTCCACCTTCGGTGTCGTGTTTTTAATAGTTGACCTAAAAACACTCCACCTTCGGTGTCGTGTTTTTAATAGTTGACAGTTATTCTCGTCAAATTGCTAGGAAACAGTTTCTCATTAAACAACCCAAATTTACCCTATAAAATACAAACCACTTGTGCAATTATAAGTGAGAAAAATATAATTTCAAACAGACACAAAGACGAAATGACAATAAGAAACCAAATAATCTAAGAGAAGAACAACCTCATGATTATTTTCGATTTTATAAATGTCTAAAATTAGGACACATTGCACGAAATTGTCCTTTATACAGATACTGTAGAAGGATGGTAGAAAAACATCTGCCATTTGTTCGTTACAGTAAAGAAAACGTTGAAAGTGCATCATTATGGCAAACAATTTTTGCTACAAGTCAATATAAAAATCCAACATCTTAGATTATTAACAGTGGTGCTACAGACCACATGACAGCCTACAGAGAGAAGTGCGATTCATTCGTTGAAAAAGAATCAGTGCAGAAATTGCTGGTGTTGGAACTTTAGTTCCAACTGGTTTTGGATCTATAAAATTACTTTTCAAATCACATTAGTTTTTTTTAATGACGTATTGGTACGTACCAGAACTGACAGGAAACTTGTTATCAGCTGTTAAAATTCCAAAAACAACTTATTGAAGTTTTCAAGGGAAAAGGTAGAAATAAATGATAAGACTGAAAAAATCAATGTGACAGGACAGAAAAGGGGATATTCATATTATTTGCAAGAATATACTGAAGAAGCAGAGCAACCTAAATCCACCAACTTAAAGATAAATAGATTTCTCAGCGATCAATCACTATGGCATAGAAGATTAGGACCATTACATCAAGAGACAGTCAAAACATTATTGAAAAGAACTGTACAGTTTGTGACCGTTTGATGGTTTCAAATTTCGGTAGTTATGGTGCTGAACATACCTTCTGCCAAGTTTGACCTGCGAACGGGGTCAATATACAGAGTTATGCCGAAAAAACAGTGATTTTAAAAAATTACGGTTTTTTCGGCATAACTCTGGCAGAAGGTATGTACAGAAGGTATGTACAGCACCATATCTACCGAAATGTGAAACCAGCAAACGGTCACAAGCTGACTGGTTTTCAAACGCCCCCCCCCCCTCCTCTTTGACCTTGACCTGGAGAAATTCCAAAACTACATCCAGGCGACTTGGAGCAGGTGATATATTTCATGCCCAGCCCAGCGCACGAATAAAGTTGTAACAAAGTTTGACGAATTTAGGAAGGAAGTAGAAATTCATAACAGGAAGATTTGTTTACTTCAGAACTGACAATGGAGGAGAATACAGAAGCAGATAATTCAAAGATGCTTCTATATCTGGGAATTTAAAGTCAACTGAGAATTCCAGAAACTCAACAGAAAAACGGTTTTGCTGAAAGAGCAAATCAGACATTCATAGATGGATACAGCTCGATGTATGATGCTCTGTATGATGTTCTCTAGAATCTGGACTGAAAATACAATTTTGGATACCTAGAGGCAGTTTTAGCAGCCTCTTATGTAAGATATCGTTGTCCAACTACCGAAAACAAAGTTGCTAGACCATATCATGAGCTATGGAAAGAAAGAGAATAATATATTAGTCACTTACAAGTATTTTTTATGTCATGCATGAGACTTGAATACGAATTGATGAAACAAATTGTCTCCCAAAGGCATTGCCCATATATTTGCGGGATGTAACTCATTTGCTGAAGCTTACATACTCTGGAATCATCTCACTGAAAAAGTTATCTTAAGTCGAGACGCAAAATTTAATGAAAACATATTTCCGATGAAAACGAAAAATTTTAATTATGAAGAATTTGAAAAGAACTGGTTTGAGTTTCCACAGGGCGACGAAAATAATCAACAAAATGAAGAGATGAATCGTGAGTCTGAAAAAGAGCATTACCAATGCAGAGAATATCAGAGAAGTTCAAGATGAGAATGAATTATTGAAAAAAAATGGAATGGAATATTTTAGAGAAGCAAAACAAAATCAAAAGTAAGAAAGAGAATAGCAAAATTTAGCAAAAGCAATAGCCACAGCTATAGCAATAGCTATAGTTATAGCGATAGCGATAGCCATAGCTATAGCAATAGCAATAGCGATAACCAAGTTCCCAGTATAGATTACGACAAAACGTATTCACCAGTTATCCAAGGGAAAACGATTCGTATTGTGCTGGGGCTGAGTATAGAGAATAATTGGAAAATATACCATGTAGATATCATGCTGATTTGGATGAAGTTTCGTATACCGGGTGTCCCAGAGCTTTTAGGCCAGCAGATATCTCAGTTACCTGCGGAAAAAAAAAATTTAAAAAAATACTTGTCGTAGGAGACCATACGCTCTTTCATGCAGCATAGCAAAATCCACTCCCTGACAAACAACCCCCGAGAAACCACCCCTAACTTTTGTTTTTCAAATGGCACCCCCATGTTTGTTTTGCTTCAACTTACAGTCTTTTTCATTTCTCATTCAATGATGTATCATGGTAGCTAGAATGGCATGCAGAATTATGGAAAATAAAAATACAAATAAAATATGAATTTATACGCTCAGCTGTATTGTTACTGCAACATTATACTAAAGAAAATGTTCAAAATGTTGGCCAGCACTTGCCACACATGCTTCAAGAGGCCGAATCAGCGTGCGAGTACATTCCGAATCATTTCCGAATCATTTCCGGAGTAACGGTATTACAAGCCTCTGAAATTTTCTGGGTTAAATCTTCAATATTTGTTGGTTGAGTTTCGAAGACAACTCGTTTCAAATATCCCCATAGGAAAAAGTCTAGTGGCGTGAGATCGGGAGAACGTGCAGGCCATCGAACAGGTCCACTATTTCCAATCCAACGGTCTTGAAAAGTATTATGGAGGAATGTCGTAACTATATTATGGTTATGTGCAGGAGCACCATCTTGTTGCCACCACATTTGTTGTCGATCTTCAATTGGAATATCTTCTAGAAGTGCAGGAATACAATTTTCCAAGAAATGTAGATATCGGTGGCCCGTCAAAGTGTCTTGGAAAAAATGAGGGCCGATGAGTCGTCCATTATGTAAACCACACCACACGTTCACACCCCACATTGTTTGGAAATTGGTTTCTCTAATCCAGTGAGGGTTGTCCTGTGACCAATAGTGCATGTTATGTCGGTTAACAGTACCATTATTATGGAAGCGTGATTCGTCACTACACAAGATTTGATTGAGGAAGTTGGGATTGTCGTGGATGAAAACTTGCATGTGAGCAATAAATGCCAGTCGTCTTTCGAAATCTGTAGGTCTGAGTCCTTGGTGTAAATGTATTTTAAAGGGATGATATCTGTACTGTTTGAAAATTCGTTGCACAGACGACTTACTGATCCCAACCTCCACCGCCAATGCACGAACCGAAATATGAGGATGTGCTTCGTTCGCACAGGAGTAGGATGTGCTTGATCTGTTTTTCCGGGAAATGATCCTGTTCGCATGGTATTTTCTACATACGAAAACGTATTGCGACCTGGTTGTCGACGATCAGGAAAGCGCTGCTCATACAGCCTCTCCGCAGCACGTTTATTCTTTCGGCATTCACTAAAAATTAAAAGCATATCAACGTATTCGTTGGGAGTGAAGGTAAAAGGCATTTTGATATACAACAACAATATCACGACTGATACCACTTTGTCATCCAGATACCGTAGGAATAAAACAAAGCACAAAAAGTTCTCTTTCTTGTCTCTACAATGTGGACTAATTCGATCAGTCCAATTAATAGTACCCACTAACGAATTCAATTTTATCGAATGACTATCTTCACAACTACATATTATGAAATATCATTGATTGAGAATCAAAAAGAGCTGTAAGTTGAAGCCAAACAAATATGGGGGTGCCATTTGAAAAACAAAAGTTAGGGGTTGTTTCTCAGGGGATGATCGCCAGGGGGAGGATTTTGCTATGCTGCATGAAAGTGCTTATGGTCTCCTATGACACATATTTTTTTCAATTTTTTTTTTCGCAGGTAACTGAGATATCTGCTGGCCTAAAAGCTCTGGGACACCCGGTATAGAGATTCCAAAATGTTTCGGAAACTCGTGCGAAGAACATTTTCCTGATTTTTTCTCGAAGAGAAAACTACAAAATTATCCATATATATGTAAATTAAAAGAGATTATATATGGTTAGCATTAATCTGGAAGACTAAGGAATAAACATATAGATGCTTTATTGATATCTAGGGAATTGAAACTTTTCATTGCTTACCCATGTTTGTACTATAATACAGAAAGGGGCCTAATAATAACAACATAAACATATGATATTTTTTATCTGCAAAAGAAGAGGATATGAAGTCTACAAAGAAAATTTAGGAGAATTTTCAAATAAAAGATTTGGGAGAACTAAAACATTTTCTTTCTTTGCAGAAAGAATTTTTCTGAATCAAGCAAATTTCGTCTTAAATTCATTATTTATATGTGTTATATTTTGACTTTGTAATTTTGAATGAATAACTTTTTAGAAAAAGTGATACCTATTCATGTAAAAACTATACATTCAATAAAAAAATAACGCTATTTTATGAGAAGACGTCATTTGAATTTTGAAGATTATTAAGATTTGTTCCGTTTCGCACACAAACCGTGAAGGTATATAACATCAGGCAGAAATGGGGATTGTCATACCACCACTAATTATAACATATACTGCAATTTAATGACCCACAATATTTGAACGTTAATAACGCTAATGAATTCATACATCTAACTTAAAAAACGTGCAAAAATACATTTACACGTCGCGGACCGACACATGCCGTTTCGGCCGTAATGGCTACAAATGGTCCGAAACTTGTAAATGTCGAAATGTCCCGGACGATGCTATCTTTTCCGCTATTAATGACGCTCCCTGGGTGACAAATGCATAAATAAATGCAAGTTTAATTAAAATTTGGGCATTTCGCCGTTATCGGACGAGCATCTAGTTCCGTTACATTCACGGGACCATTTTTCACTGATAATGGCGGCTTTCTGTGTAGCCGCAACTGTGGTCCTAATTGAATATTTTTGTTATTCATATGGAGATTGTTTCGCGACTCGCGTGAGCTTGCAAATTTTGGTTGGAGGAAGCGGTGGGGTGCCCCGCGGACTGTGCACTGGCCTCTAATTAGAAAACTTTGCTGATTCGGTACGCGTGCGGGTTTTCAATTAGCTGTCATGGCGTACAGGGCAATGATCTCGAGTTTGCACTCTTTTACTGATAATAGTAATGATAATAATAATTTATTAACCACTTTGTAACAATAGGGTAACTAATTATGGTAGGTCAGATAAAAGGTATACAAATATATAAAAAAAGTTGAAAATAATTATAATTCAGATACTCTTGCAGAGAATAATATCACCTGTCAATTGAAATGAAACGTTTAACATCATGGATGTTTCTCGTATTGTGGCCTTGATTGAGAATGGCCGAAGTCAACGTTATGTGTCCGATACCCTTGGTATACCACGAACAACAGTCCAGGATGCCTGGAATCGGTATATGGTAACGAGAAATTTCAGCAGGTGGAAGAAAACGGAAGACGAGTGCAATTGACGACCGCTTTATTGTCCTGAATGCTTTACGAAATCGTAGAACTACAGCTGATCAGAATCAACATCTTCTACAAACCGTGCGTAGAATTGAAGTCAGTGAGCACAATCCGACAAATACTTAAAGAAAACAACCTGTCTTCAAGGAGGCCTGCCACAGGACCCCAGCTGCTTCCAAGACATCGTCGAGCACGTCTTTAATTTACGCGCCTACATTTGAATTGGGGGATTGAGCAATGGACTAAAGTTCTTTTCACGGATGAGTCGCGATTTTGCCTGCGATCGCCTGATGGTCGGAGGCGAGTTTGGAGACGTAGAAATGAAAGATTTGTGGACTGTACAATTTCAGAACGCGTAAGTTTCAATGGGGGTTCTGTGATGTTATGGGCGGGAATTTCAAGGGACGTCCGTACAGATTTAATCTTGATTGAAAACCAAAACCGATGTATCGATAATATTCTCCAAAACGCTGTTGTTCCCCACTCTTATTTTGTGGGAGACGGCTTGGGATTAATGCAAAATAATGCGCGACCGCACGTGGCACGAGTAGTTAACGAATATTTGGACGAAGTGGGTATTAAACGAATAGTTTGGCTAGCTTGCAGTCCTGATCTCAATCCAACTGAGCATCTCTGGAACCAACTTCAAAGGCGGATTCGTCGCCGACCTGCTTTACCAGACACCCTTCATAATCTGCGAAGTGCACTTCAGGAAGAATTTGATGCCATTCCACAAGAATTTCTCACAAACCTTATCGATTCGATGCAACATCGACTGAATTAAGTCATTTTGGCGCGGGGAGGCCACACCAGATATTAGTCCCTTGAAATTTATTTATTGTTTTTTATATTTTTATGTTTTTGTTAGTTTTCAAATTAAACTTTTGTTTCGATGTTTATTTGTTGTGTTTTCACAGCTTTGTCTGAGGTGTTCGCTATAAAAAAATGTACCTCCAGTAAAAACAGAAATAATGTCATGATTAAAAAAACAAAATGTTCAGAAAAGATCCGGCTTCAATGAGATTTCAGTTGACAACAGCTGCTATAGTTGTTGCACTCCACAGGGTGTTTCAAATTTGGAAAAGAAACTTCGTCTCATTGTTGCACCTCGTATATAAAAAATTCTGACATGGTTGTTACTAAGGAATTATTCTACAATTAAAAAAAAGAAACATAAATATCAGCGGTTCGAGAGAAAGCCAACTTTGAATTTGGGGCCAGTTTTTAGTGGCAGGTTTTTTTGCCGGTGAGTGTATTATCTTTCCTATCTAAAAATTTCATAGGGACAGACTTCTTAGGCTTCAGAACGAGTCTGTTACAGTCACACCAAGATGCAAATGTATCAATGATTTTGGTAACCTTAACAAGTAAATTGTCGATATTAGAACTTGTCACTGTGATCGTGTTGAGTGGCAGTCTTTTATGTATTCAGGCAAGTCATTAGTAAATAGCACAAATAATAATGGACCCAAAACCGAACATTGTGGAACACCCATTTTAAAATTTTGTTCACTCGACGTTACAGTATCATATTTAACCGTCATACAACGGTTTTCTATATATAATTATGATCTCAACCTAGTTGAAATATTTTCTGAAAAACTAGGTGCAGTGTCTTATGGGTTAAGAAATCTGAAGATATAGTGTCAAAAGCCTTAGATAGATCGAAAAACAGACGATAACAAGGTTATTAGCGTCAATTTCTGCATAAATGAAATTGAGAAAATGGATATGTATGGCAGATATTATTCATGATCACTCGATTAGTTCTGTCAATGTCCTCTTCAGTCAATATAACAAAAAAAGCTCAATAAGAAAAATATAGAAATCTTTGTAACGGTGATTTGAGTACACTTAAAATATCAGCTCATTTCATATAATTGGCCTTTAAAGTCTACAGATTTACTCTATGAAGAATTTTTTGAATTTTTTTCAAATACTATCAGTAAAAATAATATTCCTTGATTGGACCAGTAAGTATTCATCAAAATTAAGAAACTTTCTGTGTAGCCGCAACTGTGGTCCTAATTGAATATTTTTCATATTCATATGGAGATTGTTTCGCAACTTGCGTGAGCTTGCAAATTTTGGTTGGAGAAAGCGGTGGGGTGCCCCGCGGACTGTGGACTGGCCTCTAATTAGAAAACTGCTGATTCGGCAGGAGTGCGGGTTTTCAATTAGCTGTCATAGAGTACAGAGCAATGATCCCGAGTTTGCGTTCTTCTGCTAATCATGAATATGGATGGCAGATATTATTCATTATCACTCGATTACTTCTGTCAGTTTCCTCTTTAGTCAATATAACAAAAAAAGCTCGATAAGAAAATATAGATATCTCTGTCATGGTTCATTTCATGTAATAGGTCTTTAAACTCTATGTAACTCTATATAAATTTACTCTTATGAAGATTTGCTCGAAAAATGTTCAAATATCATCAGTAGTATTTCTCCCATACAAATAAGCAACTTTAAAAACAATATTCCTTGGTGTGAAGTTTTCGTAGGTAATACAACAAGTGTTTTGGTAATTAACGAAACTCCTGCGATTCTGATGAACAAATTATGTTGCTTGGCAACCACACGAGCGCTTGCGCGAGTGTGGTTGCCTAAAGCAACATAATTTGTTTCGATAACGAGAAGGAATTTACGATAATTGCCGATAACACGAGTTGTATTTGTTGAGATTATTTCATGAATAATATCGAAACCATTTTTATTCATTTATTAAACCTATATTTTAACATTATTCATATCCAGTTCGTCCTTTTTTGTAATAGTAGATACAACCGTCTGCGTTGTGGATATATTCACATTTTCATTTCTAAGATTTGAAATTAATTTAGCGTGGTGCTCCTTGTTGAGTTGTAATTATGGTTTTATTGACGTTGAACTACTATGGCCAGTGACTTTAATTATTTGTTGTTCTTCGATTCCGGAATTTGCCAACTGACTGACAGCTGTAAGTAGATCTATCACAAACATTAATTTGATATTTCATAGAGCGTGCCATTCGTAGTTTCGTCGTTGCATTTCTACTGCTTCTCGCTTAAGGTTATGCTTTGATAACATTTTGATTTAGTGATTTGATTAATCAACGAATATGCAAAATTTATCGAAAATTTTGATGTTGATATGAATTAATAGTGAGTGCTTATTTGGTTTTGGTCAAAGTTTGGTGTGGTGTCATTATAGCAGCTTGCTAGTGGTAGGTTTGTTTTTGAAAGAACCAATCAGGAATCGAACTACAAAATCGAAAACACATCATATACGTATCCAGTAGCGAATCAAGAGCCGAACTACAAAATGGAAAACATGATGTTTTCAATTGTCAACACAAAAATTTCAACCAATCAAAACACGCTATTTTAGCATGAGTAGAATAATCAGTAGGAATACCACAAGTGAATGAATTTTCGCGGTAAGTCTGTCGATTCATTTCTGAACGAAACTCTTTGTACGTTCGGTTGAAATTTTGCTATTGATTTTATACTAATTTCATGAAGAGTTAGAAACTTGAAATTCTGAATATACATCAGAGCTGAAAGACAATGCATAATATGATAATAATATAATATTTTTTGTTCCGATGAAAATGTTGCAGTAGATTTTAAACTAACTTCAAATATAGCTCTGGCCCAAGTAGCACACCTATATTGGTAAAATATTGGTACAATATTGTGAACATATTGGCGAAATATTTGAAATGCAATATTGGCGAGAAAAAAAATATGAACATTCTGCGATATTGGTCCAATATTACTTGCATAATATTGGCGAAATATTCTTGAAGTAATATTGGCTTCAAAATGTTCGGCGATATTGTTACAATATCGCTAATACAATATTCTGACAATATTGGCACAATATTCAAAAGTTATATTTTCTAGAAGTAAAATGTGAACATTTTGCGATATTGGTCGAATATTGTTTGAATATTTTAGAAATACTTTTGATGAAATATTCTTGAAGCAATAATGGCCTCAAAATATTTATCGATATTGGTACAATATCATTTGGATATATTGGTGGATGTCAATATACCTTGGCAAATTACTAAAGGTCTTTTAGTTGATGAAGGTGACACCACAGTCTGCCTTTTGATCGCCATAACCACTGGGTGAGCTGTCTTGAAAACAAGTTACGGGAAGTATTTAATATACTTTCGTAGGTTTTAGAAGACGTTCTATATGTAGAGCCACCTAGCGGATTTTTATCCAGGTTTGATCATGATATAATTTCAATATGTTTCATTGAATATTTGGCCAACATTCAAATTTCATCTCAATCTAGATGTGGGAAACAATATGAAGACAATATTGTTTTAACGATATCGATAAATATTATTGAACCAATATCGACCCAATATTAATTAATAAGATTTGTTGAATATTGGCGAAATGATATTCAACCAATGTGTAATCACACTTGGAGATACAATATAGTTTTTATGCCTAGAATCGATATTAGGGGAATATTGGGATTGCGATATTTATTCTAGATGTTAAAAACGATGTGAAGACAATATTGTTTTATCGATATTGGTAAATATCATTCGACCAATATTGACTCAATATGAGTTATTACAATTTGTCAAATAAAGTGGAAATGATATTCAACCAATATTCTAACAAACTTGGAAATACAATATAGTTTTTTCCCCTATAATCGATATGAGTGGAATATTGGGATTGCAATATTTATTCTAGATGTGGAAAATAATATATAACCAATATTGTATTATCGATATTGGTAGAAATTATTCAACCAATATTGACCCAATATTTCGTGTGATAATCTACATTCAAAACTAGTTCAACCAATATTCCACCAATATTATTAATACAATATTGTTTTTTGAATATAAACCCACATTGGACAAATATTGATTTTTCATTTACAATATATCTATATTGGCCCAATACGGAACCAATATTCAGCCGATATGATGTGCTACCTGGGGGACTGGATGCAATATTTAAATAATATACTCAACCTCTAATTTATTAGAGTTTGTGATTTTTTGGAAAATGTAAAACAAAAATTTTCACAAAATTTGATTCCTTCTGTATGGAAAATTGCATTTTTCTGAAATCGTTCAAGAATGCCCACTTTCTCGGAGCAACTTCAGGACTCAAAATACGCTAATCTAGTATTTTAGTCCGATGCTAAGCAACGAACTTTCCCGGAAGTACGTACTTTCCGGACTAGGCCGGGAAGTGCTACTTTCCCAAAGAAGAAGTGTCCGGGAAGTGAACACTTCCCGGATGGTTGCCGAAAAAGTACTTTCCCGTATCGAAAACGATACGGGAAAATTTTTGCCGGCTTGTTTACATTTTGGACAGTTATTGAATTCACGCAAACAATATGTAGAATTCCTTAGTTTTTGATAATGCTGATTGCGATTTCTGAAAAAGTAGTATGTGTACCTCGTAGTAAAAGCACATTTCCAGACTTCAATGCTTGTTGGCTTCGGCTTAACGCCTCGGTCAACAATTTACATTGTCGTCCGGGAATGTATTGCTTTTACTACTAGATACACAATATACTATTTTCGGGTTTGATCGCTTGGGAATACTTCAAAAATGAGGAATCCGCGGGTATTACTCCATCTTATAGAAAATTTCCTTCTAAATCCGAAAATGTACTTGTTTTTTTAATTAGAATGCTAATTCATCCAGGAAATGTCGATTTTGTGATTGTGTGCATTCTTTCCTCGAAATAATTATCCTTTTCCAGTTATCCCTATGTCGAATACAATGTTTGAGGAGGTAGTCTAAGGAGAGTGTGCGATTTTTGAAACATGGAAAATAAAAAAAAAATCGCAAAATTCGATATCCTTCTATACGGAATATTGCATTTTTCGACTCTAATCGCCTGGGAATATTTCAGAAATGCGGAGTCCGCGGGTGTCAATTCATTTTATAGAAAACCTTTTGAATCCGAAATTGTACTAGTTTTTTTAATCAGAGGGCTAATTCGTTTATAAAATGTAAATTTTGTCATTTTCCAGTTAGTAACTCTTTGTCGAATTCTATTCTTGGCGTGATATTTGAAATCAGCTCGTCGAGTTACTTCTGAATGAAGCGATTTTTGGAAAAATGGAAAGTAATTTTTGCAAAATTCGAATTCCTTCTATATTGAATATTGCATTTTTCGACTTTGATCGCCTGGGAATATTTAGAAAATGTGGAATTCCTCGGGCATTACTTCATCTCATAGAAAATTTTCTTCTGAATCTAAAAATGTACTTATTTTTTTAATCAGAAGGCTAATTCATTTGGAAAATGTCAATTTTGTAGATGCCTGTTTTCGTCGAAAAATTACCCTTTTCAAGTCAACCCTTTGTCGAATCCAATTTTTGAGGTGATATTCGGAATGAGCTCGTCGAGTTACGTCTGAGTTTACGATTTTTTTAAAAATAGAAAATAATTTTTTTGCAAAATTCAATTTCTTTCTATATGGAACATTGCATAGAAAAGACACGTTCATCTAGATTGTATTAAGAGAAAAAAATGTGACAGTCATAGTAGTTACAAATATCGGAATTGATCAATTTCGTTGCTTTCATATATATCTGGGTTTATATCTACTACTGAAATCTAAAAGTTTTTTCATGGCAACCTCAGTGATTTCCCACTCAATAATTACCTAGTTCCAATTTCACCTTCATCTACCAGTTTTCATGACTCACGTCTACCTTATTTCGCCCTAAAATAATTAAATTAAACAAGCCGGCAGATTAAGTTTCCCCACAACGTCACCAACATTAAAAAGAGATTTAAAAAGGGCTTCTTCGGCATTAAACTGAATTGATTTTGTCGTCTTGAAGTTCTCCGGTTTAACTTCTTACCATTGATGTGTGTCGAATAATCTCAAGTGGCAAGTCCGTGACAGAGATTTAGCAGCACATTTAGGCTGAGTGACTGCTAAACCGACCGAGCGGCGACTGGATTTTATACAGAGAGAGAGATCGCACTTTTTCTAGTTTTTTTATTTTTATCACTGGCCTCCCCACTGATCACTCCACTATTCAAACTATAGATTATGATGGGGGTAATATCATTATTTTTGTCATTTGTCTTCTGTGTGTATACCATGTCACATATTTTGTATATTCTATGTATAGTTGTATATTATTTGATACTAGTTCTGTTAACAATATTTGTTTATTGCATTTTTCTCACTGTCCTCGAAGTGTCATATTGTCGCGACTAGGGCTACTAGGGTAGCATCTTGAGTCGTATAAGGGGTTGTTACCCTTATACTAACTGCGACTTGGGTTGTAGCTACAGATGGTACCTATTGAAACGCAAGGGGTAGCAAAGGAATATAACATTTATTATACAACTGGGATACTGGGGAAAGTTATATACACATTGTAACATAAGGGACATTCAATAATATAATAGGGAACAAATAAAACTCTTACCTAAAACCATCACTATACAATACGTAGAGCTAAGGCCAAAAAGGCCTAGCCTATAAGGCTATCTGAGCGCCAGGGCCCTCTCCTCTATGGGAGTCTATTACTAACTATCTCATCAATCTATTCCTTTTGTATTTATATAAGGAAATATGTTTTGTTCATTCGGTCAACGATTTTAGCTCGTCACGCGACTTCGCTAATTTCAATGTCGGTCACATATGACAATGAACTTCTATATCGTGGACGAATTAATAAACAATAAGATGAATGGATCAATGCACTAAAATAATTCAAATTCAAAATTTACAACAATATGAATTCGTTTATGACTTTAATATGTTTTACTTCTTTCTTTTCTGACAATGTTGCATATTTATTATTATTATGGATTTCTCCGATATTTGAGAGTTGTAAACGATATCGAATATGACTTCTATTGCCTTCATGAGTTGAAAGTTTATTACCACAACAAATCCAGTTTTAATCATTTATACAAACACCCTGTTTTAGTTATTAACGTTACAAGGCCTATATTTGATTACTTATATTTCGGACGTCCATCATCTTAATGGTTGAAAGATTTCTATCTCTTTCAAATTTTTCACAACGTTTCAATTGCTTGAATCCGCAATCGTCTTCTGGTGAATAATGACAAAATCAGATGCTACGCGACCTTTTATAGGTCTATAATTAAAGTGTAATTACGGTGTAATTACGCGCGGTCTTGTGGCGCGCGTGGTTTCGCGCTTTTTCTCCCTCCAAAACGGTCTATGAGCGGTTTCCATACGTTTTTAAATTCCACGCTTGGTTGACTGAAGGTACTATTGGCTTCTATATAGGTGGTTTCCATAAATTTCCGTTTGAACCAATGTTCTTCTCCATGAAGAACACTAGCTTCGTCCCAAAGAATTCGGTGGTGTTTCGTCCAGGCGTGGTCAGCAATTCCCGATTTTGATGTTTCCCCTCGTTGAGTCCACTTTTTGTGTTCGGCTATTCTTACTGATAATGGCCTCTTGGTCTCTCTGATATAGGAATTTCTACATTCACATGGGAATTTGTAAATACAGTTTTTGCTGGATGCTGTTTTGTTCTCTAGTTTCGTCTTGGTGAGGAAGCTTCGTAAGGTACTGCCGGATTGAAAGCAACTCTTGATGTTGTATTTATTTCCGATCCTTCTGATCTTCTCGGAGATACCCCTGATATAGGGAAGAATGAGAACGGGGTTTTGTGGTCTTTCTTTGGTTGTCTTGGTCTTTTCGAGTTGTTTCCGAACTTCTCCTATGAGTTTCTCGGAATATCCGTTTCGGCGTAGGTCCTTTTTGATGTGGTTAATTTCCGCCTCCAATGACTCCTGGTTGTTGCAAATAGACATTGCTCTCTCCACCAACGTTCTTACGATTCCTCTCTTTGCGGAGTTTGGGTGATTAGGCCTATCTGTTGCAAATAACGGATGAGGTTGAATATCCATCATTTGCGTATCGGCCGTGTGTCGTTCAAGACTTTTCGTATCCCGCTCAAAGATTAGATGCATTTTGATTCCGAGGAAAGAACTAATCACGTACCTTGTAATTCTACAGAAAAATCCAACATCGTGTTATCATGGAAGAGCTTAACAATATCACAACAATTCTATAAATATCGTCAGTTTTTGTGTTCGCGAGTTCGCTTTAACAGCGACCTTGGATGAAATTGAAGAAATTGAGGAACAAAATCAAATTTCTTTAAAAAAATTGGGATAATCATGTGCAGCGAGTGTTGATTTACTGCCGAAAATAACTCAAGAGCGATCTCAGGACATCTTCAATTGTAAACATTATACAAAACTTTTGTAAAAGTCCCGATGCTTATTTTAATTAAAAAAATCAAGAAATATGCTTTCCGTTTGACGCAAGCGTTTACAAATTGAATCAGCTCTCAAGAACATTATTTCAGTTATTTTTTCGAGTTTGCAGAACTTTTGGAAATTTCTTCGAAAAATTTGGATTAAAAACATATTTTTTCGATACAACAAACAAATATGTTTTTTTAATGGTTCCAAATTCATCAGATGATGTGAACTGGTCATTGTCTACACTTCGGGAGTTTGCAGAATATTCATTGAATCCTGGTTTTCAACATCTTCCGTTCAGAAAAAAGTTTTGCAAAATCAGACTAAATATCATTTCAACGTAATCTTCATTCCAATGAAGTTTCAAAACGTTTGTAAATAATATTGAATTTTGGAAAAATCATGCCTATATCTATTGGCCTAAAATTCTATCTTCTGCAGCTGAAACTCTTTGTTATTGTAAAAGATGCAGCCGTCGAAAGCGTGGAGTGAAAATACAGCTTCTTTGAGATATAAAAAATTTCATCAAAATTCAATTATTTCTGTGGAAGATAAAAAGAAAAAACAAAGAACTTGGTTTATGACGATTTTCTCAATATTTTCGAGGTGATGTGAAAAAACGTTTGGAACAAAAATTGTACATCTTTCAAGTATCTAAAACTTTTGCTCTAAACTTTTTTTGATAAAACGTCTACTTTTGCAAAAAAATCGTGAAAATGACGTTTCACTCATATAAACACACCTTTTCGCACTCTCACTCATCTTCTGGTTATTTGTGGCTGCCCAATCGATTTTAAACCTTTCTATATTCCTACTAAAATGCCACGTTTTTCGACCACCACATGCTGCTGTTTTTTTTTTAATTATCTTATTGCCCTACCAGTTAATGCAGATGTCAGAGACGTGATACAGATTTTTTTTGAAGGTTTGTGTCAGACTAATTCGAGTTGCGACCACCGCCGCTCCGGTCTAGCAGTCACTCCTAGCTCAAAGTGTATTTAAACAGCACGAAATGGTTTCGGAAGCCTTACTGCAAGTTTGAGTTCTAATCGACGTAAGCCTTACAAACGCGGATTGAACACGATGTCTACAGTTAGAAGGAACGGAATGGAAATCCTACCGAACAATAAAAATACGTAGTCTCTAATCCGATTCCGATCGGCTTAAACTTGATTATGCAATTCTTTTAAAGGCCTCGAAGCCGTACGAAAATATTTTGCAATTTGCAGCAATTACAAGATCGTTTTGCGTTTATATCGCTGTTGGCATAGCACGGTTCAAGACTTGAAATTTGCTGGTGTATTATCGCAAGTTTTTTATTTTGCTAAGAGTCCCACTCTCAGTTTTTTTCGTTGATTCAGCAGCAGGAATTTCTCCTTCAGTTATTACTTCACACTGTTCTCAGTTGGTTCAAGAGTTACTGGAGTTATCGTCTACAGTTGACTAAAATTAAGTATACTCTATCATTGTCAAACAATATAGGAGTCCCCCAAGGAAGCGTGTTGGAACCGCTTTTATTTATCTTATATCTAAATGACATTTATAGTGTTTCAGGTGCCCACTCAGTCAGTTTATTTGCGGACTAAACTCATTATCATTATCTAAATAGAATGTTGTATTATAAAATTCAAGAATGGAACGGTTTGAGAAATACGTTTTCTCTGCGACTACTGTATTCTACGTTCATTACATATTGATTTTTAAATGAAGAATAAAGAACGGCACTCGGCCAATCACAGGTTCAGAATTTTCAGAATCCACAGAAACTGAGAGGTTCAACAAACAAATTTCTCAAGAAGGCTCTGCTTGATTGAACTTTTGTCATAGCTTGGCATCCGTGAATGTCAGATTGACTATTTTCTCAGTTTTAACTTTGATCTGTGTGACGAGTACCTAATATAAAAATGAATAGAGCAGATTTATCAATAAAGCTCCTGATGAAATCTATCTTGCAACAAAGGTATGTCAAACAATTTTTACTTGAACGTTCCACACTCTCTCAGTTCTTGGTCAGAGTTTCTCTAGCAGGTATTTCATTCGCAAATTTTCGAGTGCCTGTTATAGCTCAGTTTGTAGAAGCGTGTACATGAAGTAAATGTATAACGAAGGTAGTTATATAGGCGTGAGTTCAAATACCACTCTTGGAAGTTTTTTTTTAAAATTATTTTCAATTAAGGCATTTATTCATTCATGAATGAACACCGATTATTCATGTATAATTGTTATTATCAAATAAATCTGAAATCCAAAATGAATGAATGAATGAATGCAGTATCTATTATTTTCATAAATAATATTAAGATTTAATTAAAACTCTGACTATCGTATAGTCGTAGAGAAAGTATAGTCTTCTACTCGCGTATAATAGCTATTATTTTCTAGGATAATTCCGAAACGAGCGAGTTTCGGAATTATCCTATATTTTTATCCTCGAGAATAATAGCTATCATTATACGCTCGTTGAAGAATATACTATTATGCGTGTTTTGTAAAGGAGTCAGTGAAATTGAAATGTATCATCAGAACTCGAAATATTTAACGTACAAAAATGCGGGCCAGAAAATCCACCAAATTTTTTTGCTTCTGATGTTTAAGAAATATGAAGCTCTTTGTGGAACAGCAGAATAAGATTTTTTCAAAATACTGTTTATGTTTTATGAAACAGACAATTCATAAAGGAACCCGCACGGTTCTTATGGAAAATGGGTCCCAGTCGAATTGGCTGAAAATGTATCATAATGTATTTTAAGATGTCCTGATCAAATGTCTCCATGGGCACAATGAGATCTAATGGACAGTTTTTGAGAAACAGGTTGTCAAACATGAAGAGGCAGCGTTGTTACTTGCCTTTAAAAAATCAATAATGTGGCGACTATTTTGTTACAAACAGTTAAGGATGATGATTGCACTTTTAATATTGTCGACATGAGTTATAATGAAAAGTTCTAAGACTCTGTATACGAGGTTAATAATATTTACATAATGTTTATGTGATTCTTTGAACAAAATCAGTCAAACGCAAAAGCTCGTAGACATACAAAATAGGTAAATATCATTTGATTTTGATATTGGGTTATCTGAGATTACTATTATACTACTACTATATAATTTTCCTTTTTAGATGTATTTTTTTATTTTTTTTTGGGAACATGTGTATACAAATAATAATAAAGTAGAAAATTTAATGAAAATTGTCAATATTTATGTCTAGTTGTTGCATCTCATACGGATCCTGGTCAACGGCATGATGATGCAGCTTTCGCTTTCACATGGGAGACTACTGCATTAAAAATGTTGATGCATACCACAAAAAGCATACGATTTTATCGACACTTCCGAACACCAGATTTACAAGTGGAGTAATATCAATCTATGGCATTTTATTATTCATTAAGCATTTATACTATGTGTATAAACATTCAAATTTATTGTCACTCGAACTACTCTCGTGGTATATTCTCGTCAGATTTATTGCTATATCTTTGTAAGAATGACAAGATTTCTCATCTTATGATAGGTTAATGTTATGTTATCCAATAATGATTACCTATTGCACGGTTCTAAATTATAACCTTGCCTATCTAAATGATGTGCACATGATTTAATCCTTTCGGAAATATAGCCCCATATTCGACAGATGATGAAGATCTTCATCGCCGGTATATACCGGTGAGTCACTAATTATTAGTCATTTTGGTCATTTGTTCCATCTTGCATAGCAATACTTGCAATCTTGCATCTTGTGTAGCAATACTCGTCCCAATTCTGTTATCCCGAGCCTTTTAGCTGATGTAACAGTTTCAATATTATTATTTTAAACTTCTAGCGTTTGTTTTAGATAATTGCAAAAATTCCAAATCAGCATAAATGTACAGGGAGTTGTACTATAATAAATGAATTCTATTTGTATTATAATTGCCTGTATGTGTAATCTTGATACATATTTAAATTAAATATATTGAGATTGAAGGTGAATATGTTATAATTATTTGATTTAAATATTTTTTGTTAACTTTTATTATATCTGATAATAAAGCCAGTCGTCACATTTAATGAATCACCCTATATATTACAACGAATCAATGTATCGCCGGTGTCCTGCCTAAATTAAATACCCTTTGAAGAAAATAAAAATATGAAGCGCACGGTGTTACTAGGT
This sequence comes from Chrysolina oricalcia, assembly GCA_944452925.2. Lineage (NCBI taxonomy): Eukaryota > Metazoa > Arthropoda > Insecta > Coleoptera > Chrysomelidae > Chrysolina > Chrysolina oricalcia. The sequence goes on from OX101828.2 coordinate 14,537,691, forward strand.
GCGGTGTTACTACATTCGATTAAATCAAAGAGAGTATGATAGTAACCTCAGATTACCCAATATCAAAATCAAATGATATATACATATTATGCAAGTCTACGAGCTTTTGCGTTTGACTGAACTACATAAAAATTATGTAATTATTAATAACCCTGTATACGGAGTCTTAGAACTTTTCATTTTAACTCGTGTCGACAATAATAAAATTGCAATTATCATTATCCTTGAATGTTTGTAACAAAATAATCGCCACATTATTGATTTTCTAAGGGCAAATAATAACACTGCCTCTTCATGTTTGACACCCTGTATCTCAAAAACTGTCCATTAGATCTCATTGTGCCCATGAAGACATTTGATCAGGAAACTACATTATACTAAATTTTCAGCCAATTCGACTGTGACCCATTTTCATAAAATGTTCATGTCGTAAATTTTGTTCACTCTGTATCTTCGAAACAAAGGGGTTTTTCAAAAATCATCATAGGAAAAAATATTCTTAGAATATGTCAAGGAATAACCCCTTGAATTTTTGCCGCATGTTTACCTTACACCCTGTATAAGAACTAATTAGTAATAAAAATGTGTTTTTGTAAACTTTGATTCAGGTACAGTTTTGTGCATAAATAAGTCGAAATTCAAACTATTTTGGTCAGTAACGCGCTTTTAACATTTTTTAGTGCAATTAGTGCAATGCCTCAATTAGTGTTGTTCCGTGTAAGACTTTTTATGCACACAACTGTACGTGTGTGGTTGAAAAATAATGGTGAATTCCGTCAACCGATTGCACCCCTACGCGCAACCCTCGGACGTCTTCGAGAGACTTGTGTGAGCTAGGGAAGACGCAGCCCTTACCTTTCAACGTGTGATGCCTTGCACGAGACCGATGACCATGCGGAGATTTGAACCCTCGACCCTTCGCTCTAAAGGCGAACGCTCTACAGGAAACAATTTAACATGCCGTGGTATGTTAAATTGTTAATGAAGGATTTTTACTTACTATCTATGATAGAATAAATTCCTTGTAATTTGAAGTTGTCATTTTAATTATAAATGTCAAATAACAATCACTCACCATTTGGGCTAGATTGATCTTTGGGAATCTGTGACGGTATTCTACCCCAATACCAAGGGAGTGTCCTGGGGTCATTTGGGGTTCCACAAAGGGCAGCGTATCTACTACTGGCTGCTGCTAATGCTCCAAAATGTGACATGAGCCCCAACCTGAAATAATTTCCAAGAATAAAAATTACAATTTGTTTACTTCTTGATGCAAAAAGGAAGTGACTCATATATATTTGAAAGTTCGCACGAGACCAATGGACGAGATTTCTCGTCCCGCAGATGAATTAATAAGTCTCGTCTCACAGCCTCCACTCTCGTCTCATCTCGCTTCTCGTACTTGAGTCTCGTAAGAATATCGAAATCTCGTCATGCTCAATCTTATTGTTTCAGTGCGATAAGAATACTCAAATACCTGCTATAATGTAAGAGACGGAAGAGAAAATTACAATTGTTGAAAGACATCATGTATTTGAGAGTAATACATCTACAAATTAAAAACTGAACATTATTTTAGATATGATATAGATGAAAAAAATCGAAGTAAAAAAACAGCCCTCAGCCCTTTCGGTCGTAAATGATTTTGTTTTTCACCCAGTCGTTTAGGCATAACAAACATCGTGCAGATTCATTATCATGGCGATTTTGGGTTCTTCTAAAAGATTTCTTGGTATTATATAATGGAGACTGAAAATCAAAAGATATTTCCTTCGGCATGAGAATGCTGAATATTCCGGCCTGGACTGTAATTTGATTATTGAATCTAGAAGCACTTGTCACTTAATCTCTTCATGGGATTTCTTCGGAATTTATTGCGGTACCTATAGGATTATCCTTGAAGGGACCGGACATTCTTTCCTTCACAATAATTTGGTTGTAAAATGTTGTGGGCTGATTCAATTAGGGATTATTTTCAGTGTGATCGTTATCATGAATGTAGACACGTCAAAAAAGTGTTAATTACGTGAGAAATTATGTCAGACACAATCAACACAAAGGCTTATATTCTACTCCGGAACCTCAGCTCCGACATATATCATAATTTGAAAAAAAAAATATCAAAATCTGCAATGAAAAAATTGCTTTATACTTTTTAGTTCATCGTGAAAATATTATAAAAAAATTCTAAAAAATTATATTTTCATTACGTTTTCAAGTCCGCGCGTAGAAATATGCACCTACGAGACTCTCGTACGAGATGCGAGACCTCATACACGAGACTCGAGACAAGACTTTCATCGGTCTCGTCTTGTCCGAGTTACGTTTCGAGTCTCGTCTCGATGTGAGGTTATATTTAATGGGTTTTTCACCTGAACCTTATATAGACAATGCAGAGGGCTAACTCTTATTGTGGAGGCAAAGTTCGTGGGTTCGGGCCCCACGTTGGGCGCCAAATTTGTGTAAGGTTATATTCCCTTTGAATGGGGTTTTCACCTGAACCTTATATAAACAATACGGAGGGCTAACTCTGAATTCAATGTATGGCAGAGAGAATGAAATATCTGAATATTATTTGTCATTTGGACGCCATCTACAGAAATTCTGATAAGGTATTTCATTATCAAAGCCAGCTCTGTAGTCAGTCTTTATTACACTGAATTAAATGTTTGTTAAGCCAAGTTCAGGGCTTGACGAGATCTTGAAAAGTCTATATAAATGATGATAATAACTAGGTTGAATAATAAATAGCATTTAATAAATTTAACGTTTGTTAAGTGAGACCAGACGCAGAAAATGGACGAAATGGAGGATAAACGGAAATTCAATATTGAATCCCTACCTCATTGTTACCAGTGTTATCAGTGTTATCAATTGTCACATTTAGATACAATGAAACCAACATCTTGTCTTTGCATAAAAGCTTCAATTATACTATCTGGTCTCTGCGTGATGGTTATAAATTACATCTATGGTTTGGACGGAATTATCACTTTTCGTCGGAACTATCTATTAACTACATCAGAACTGGATAAATTCTCTAATTGACAAACCAAATAAAAATAAGAAGAAGAACTATCTATGAAATGTTGAGAAGAATTCAAAATCAAAATTTACTTTGACAGTAGGATATACCCAAACTTTGTTTTGAAATAAACAAACTAGTTTTATTGATTTTATTAAATAATTAATTATCCAGCCTTGGTGGAGTATTGAGCAGGGTTCTTCGAGCTGTAAAATAAGATAATAATCAATCAAAACACTGTGAGTCTTATTCAGGTACTCATAACTCAGTTAGTGTTTGGTTTATATTGCCGCGCTCTTCAGTAGAAATGAAGAAAATGAACGTTTGTAGAAATACAACCGTTTTATCGAAAACGAGACGAGACCATACAAGACTCTCGAAAACGAGACTTTCGTACGCACCATAGCATAATATTTGTTGGAAAGTGGCATTCGGCAAAACTATGAATAAGGGAAGATTCAATAATTTTATGCTAGTCCAGGAGAATGGTATGCTATTTGATTTCTATGCTTGGATTAAATATAAGTAGCTGATACATAATTTTTGGAAGAGGCTTGAGCATTTGTCTTCTTTGTCATTTTACTCGCACCTCGAAAAAAGCGCTCCTAAATATTCGATAGCGATTTAATGGCGGCTGTTAATACTTTAAGTGGGGTGGAAAGTTTGGCTCAAAACCCATAAACGCTACGTTTGATCTGCACTCCAGTCAGTTTTAATAAGGGTGCTAAATTATTCACGGTTGAAATACTAATGAAACATAATAGACAGATTATACCGGGGCGAAAATTCAGTTTCCCCGTGGAAGTTTTATTTAACTTTGGGAGAACCAATATTCACTATATAATTTGTCTATGAAGAAAAGTAATAATTTCAAGAATGTCTATTATTTTCTCAGTAAATTCAGGATAAATATTCAAGAAGAATTTTCAATAGCTCATACTGGAGTCTATACAGTAAACAGAGTTATTTAAATTCTAGGGTCCCCATTGGGATCTCCTGAACTACAGAATATTATACAGTTTCATTTGTACACATCTTGTTGAAATTGAAATTTTCAGATGGTTTTATTCATTAATCTCGAGTTATAATGAAATTAACGAAACGAATTTCGAATATTTGCGTTTTTCCATTATTTTCCGTTTCCGTGCGGACTTGTGAATTAGCAGCCCTGGCATTTTCTGAAATTTTCAGTTGGCCTCATCCCTTATTCTCGAGATAAAATAAAATCAACTGAACGAATGTCGATTATTCCCGGTTTTTCATCATGCTCGACTTCTGTACAGACTTTTGAATTATAAGTTTTTCATTTTCTGAAAAAAGCATGCATTTTTCCACATGCAGTAAAATTTTTCAAATATCTTTATTTCTTATTCTCGTGTTATGAAGAAATTAACAAAACGAATCTCGAATATTTGAGATTATTGATGTATGTAAAAACCCGGTAGGGTCCGATTTTGACGGCCCAGCAGTGGGACTCTGTGTCATATTGAATTCTACTTATCGACTGAATTCGACATGATTGGTACTCTGTGCATAAAAATTATCGCCTAAATTCGACTATCGCGGTAGCAAGAAAGCAAGACGTCGAGACATGTCGTTTTCTGTGTTTAACCCTACTTTTCTGTTTCGATTCATTCTGTCATTGTTGTTTGTCAAATATGTTTATCTATAGGCGTATTCCGTTTCATGCATTGAGGACATAATGCGCGTTTCCTACATTGGGAGCGCATTGACACGCCCACTTTTATATTCCCCTCTTTGGCCTTGAGACATCGAAAGTGCATGAACTACTCTGCCCGTTCGTCTAGCAGCGATGAATGCGATCCAAGTTAGATCTGTCAAACAAAAGTCAAAACAAAGAGTTTCTTGTCTGTGCTTTCACGTTTAAACAGAAACGTCAGGAACCGAATTAAAAAGTTTAAATTTGATATTTGATAAAGTGTCAAGTATCGTGCATTATCACATTTACCTGATTTACCTTACAATGGAAGAAAAAATCGTCAATTCATTTAACATAATTCGTCGGTCTCATGCCAAAACCACGAATGTGCAATTTGTCGTTTCGAAAGAGAAGAGTTTTTAAGAATAGTCGTGCTTCTTGCTTTGAAAATCTAGGTAAGTTTTCACATTCGCGAATTCACTCTCGTTCACAGTAGACGACCTGATAGCACTTTCGTGAGTTTGGCATTGAAAATTTTGGTAGAAGATTAGTATTTTACATATTGAAGTCAGAACCCTGGAATTAGCATATTCGTGGTTTTGGCGTGGGGCAGACGTATTATCCTCATACCTATATAACTTGTATCACAACCTGAACTACTCTCATTTTCACAAAGCTCGCTTCCTACTCTTGCCATTAACACTTTCGTTCTACCCATGTTAATTTATTTACTAGATTAACAGATTTGTTTTTGTTACATATGAGAATTTGGTTGACTGATAAAGTGATAGATGTCAACATCTGCGGGAAACGGCATGCACCACGCAAGCAAAAATCGTTCCGATTCAACCCACCAACGTCAATGTTAGTTGAAACGGAACGCTTGATTATGTCTGCAACAGTGATGCGATGAATGCATGAAACGGAACACGCTTTATATTACAATTTCGAATGCAAATAATATAAAATATCAAATAATGTGGATACGGAGTGAACACCGACAAATAACCCCCGATATAAGAGAAAAAAACCTTATTAATAACAAATAAATTTAATAAAATAGAGGGCAAAGCAGAAGGTCACGCTCTTTGGCAAACTGTGAGCTTTTTGGAGAAAAATCTGTTGAAGAATGGAGGGTTTGCATTCAGAAAAGTACAGTAATAGTGCAGATCTGTAATGCAATAGCCAGTGTATTTTTATACTTCTGTTTTATTTGAATTCAGGCATTGGTGACTAGTCCAATTAAAATCAAGGTAAAAGGTCCTGAAATTGCGAAACGGATGAGACCACTTGTCCCCGACGTATTTTGGGCCGTTGATCACGAAAATGAGGGTTAAAGCTACCGCCAGTGGTTGGAACACCCTTAAAAATGCAAAAAACACCCCTAAATAGGGGTGTTTTTCCAATATTTTCGTTATTTTGCAAATTTAGTCATCCTATTTGTTGTTGGGGGCGGTGATTACGAAAATGAGGGTGAAAACTTGCATTACAGGGTGGAACCATCCCTAAAATTGGGGAAAAAACACCCCGAAATGGGGGTGTTTTTCGACTAAAAGTGTGTTTTTGCCAATTAAGACATCTTATATGTTGTTTGGGGCGCTGATTACGAAAATGATGGAACTTGCCCCAATGCTCGAACCACCCCCAAAATCGCACAAAACACCCCTAACAAGGGGTATTTTTCGTCTAAAAGTGTTTTTTGCCAATTAAGACATCTTATATGTTTTTTGGAGCGCTGATTACGAAAATGGTGGTCAAAACTTGCAGCAATGGTCGAAGCACCCCCAAAATTTCGGTCAGTTGTCTCTGAAGAGAAAAACTAAAGTACTTCCCTTGTCAGCTATGAGTTCATTCACAATTAATGATGAAAGGATTGCTGTTGATGCGAATGACGTGTTTCGTCGTATTGTGCTTTCCAAGAATGCATAATACTGCATAATACCACCAAATGCTATAACTGTATTTGCTGGTAATTGATGGCGGATTTTTACTACATAGGGTGGTGTGGAAAGCGACGGACACTTTTCAAATGATCATTGAGAAATATAGAAACTACTTGCAACATTATAAACAATGTGTTGTAGTTTTCGATGGTTACCCGCCAGACAACAGCACGAAAAGCTTCGAGAGAGCAAGACGGGCAAAGAAACGCTACTCTCCGTCCATGCTATTTCTGGCTGGAGAGCAAGAATGTGGAGTTTCTCAGGAAGATTTTCTGAGCAATGAAGACAATAAGAAGCTTCTTATCAGCGCTCTGACTGAGCATTTTCAACGTGCAAATATTAACGTTTTTCAAGCTCAAGAAGATGCTGATATCCACATTGTAATGAAAGCCATTGATGAAGCAAAAAACGGAAGTTTCGTCCAAATAATTGCCGAGGACATCGATGTACTTGTCTTACTCACGCAATTTTATGAATGACTGGATATTGTTTTTACTAAAATGAACAGAGGTCGATCCTCAAATGTCATATACAATGTAAATAGTTTTGAGTACCTGCATTTGAAAAAAATTATCGCATTTCTCCACGCTTTTAGCGGTTGCGACTCAAATTGCGCATTTTTTCGAAAAGGAAAAGAAACCATTTTTAAATCTATTGCTGAAGATAAGGACTTAATTGACAGAGCTCAGATATTTTATAAACCTGAAGTAAATGAAGACGATTTGTGGAAAGTTGCCTTAGATATTGTAAGTACAGTGCGAAAGACAGTTCCTGTGGATAATTTTAATTCAATAAGAGTACAATGTTATGCGAATATGAAGACCGATATTAATATAAGAAGACTTCCACCGACAGACCTGGCAATCCGAGAACATGCCTTACGCGGATATCTCCAGTGTCAGGATTGGTGTTTGAATATATTGAATCCAACTGACTGGGGTTGGAAATTAGTCGGAAATAAATTCGTCTCAATTTTTACTACAAAACCATTATTACCTGATAAGTTTTTAAAAAAGTTTACATGCAGTTGCAAGACGGGATGTAAGAGGAAATGTTCTTGCAAAAAAGTGGGATTGCGTTGTACCAAATTCTGTAAAGCATGTAGAGGCACCGACTGCGATAATAGCGAAAATGTGTTGACTATCCAAGATTTCGATGAAGACGAAGATTTAGAAGAGGAAATACAATTAGAACTTGAGCCAGAAATATTGATTCAGGAAACTGAAAATCTATGGGATACGAGCGACTTTTGCGATTCGCAGATAAGTTCAGAAGTTGATTGGGACGAAACAACAACAGAATTTGACGAGGATGAAGAAATTTCTTCTCGCAAAATACCAAGACTAGATTTAAATACAACTGTATAGCGATATCTTGTAAGGAGTTTGATACTTGTCATATTTCATATTGATTAATAAAAAAAAATTCCATTTGTAGTTTTTGTATTTCATTTTTTACCACAATCCAACGGTTGACAGGGGTGTTTTGAGCAATTTTGGGGGTGCTTCGACCATTGCTGCAAGTTTTGACCACCATTTTTGTATCAGCACCCCAAAAAACATATAAGATGTCTTAATTGGCAAAAAAACACTTTTAGTCGAAAAATACCCCTTGTTAGGGGTGTTTTGTGCAATTCGACCATTGCTGCAAGTTTTGACCACCATTTTTGTAATCAGCGCCCCAAAAAACATATAAGATGTCTTAATTGGCAAAAAAACACTTTTAGTCGAATAATACCTCTTGTTAGGGGTGTTTTGCGCCATTTTGGGGGTGGTTCGAGCATTGGGGCAAGTTGTAACTATCATTTTCGTAATCAGCGCGCCAAAAAACATATAAGATGTCTTCATTGGCAAAAACACAATTTTAGTCGAAAAACACCCCCATTTCGGGGTGTTTTTTCCCAATTTTAGGGGTCGTTCCACCCTGTAATGCAAGTTTTCACCCTCATTTTCGTAATCACCGCCCCCAACAACAAATAGGATTACTAAATTTGCAAAATAACGAAAATATTCGAAAAACACCCCTATAGGGGTGTTTTTTGCGTTTTTAAGGGTGTTCCAACCACTGGCGGAAGCTTTAACCCTCATTTTCGTGATCAGCGGCCCAAAATACGTCGGGGACAAGTGGTCTCATCCGTTTTGCAATTTCAGGACCTTTTACCTTGATTTTAATTGGACTAGACTGGAAGTCAAAAACGAAGACAAAAGCTGCAAAATTGCAGAAGGATCAGCAAATGTATTTCCAATAAATAGCAATGGTTATTTCTTCTATAGCCCTCGATACAAACTGCTGAGCTATAGAAAGATCGTGACTTCTACATATTACTCTTTGGTATATTTCTGTTGCATAAAAACTTAGAACACTGAATTACATACATTAGGAAGAGAGTGGAGAGGTATAGACGGCTGCAGGCAGTCAAAGCAGATGAAATCGGGGTCCGACAGAGCAAGGACGGTCAAGATACTGAAGCTGAGCCGCAAAGAACTCCGACTGTTGGTGGGAGTTCTAACCGGCCACTGCGGCCTCAGGAGGCACATGGCTCTCATCAGAGTTGAGGCAGACCCACTATCCACGGAATATGGGGAGAAGGAGGACTCCTTCCACTTCCTGTGCGAATGTGGTTTTTATGGCAGGCTCAGACAAAACTTCTTCGGAGTTGCCACTATTAAGGAGGAAGAATTGCACCCATTGGCCTCATTGCAATGGAAGGACATTTCGACTTTCAAAAAAAGGTCGAAGAGACTCGAGCAGGTACCCGCCATGGGATGAGTGAAGAAGTCGGGGATTGCGAAAAGGGCCCGCCGGTACCTAGTCGCTGACGCTTGCGTCCCCCACCCATTACCATTACCATTAGAAGACTAAAAAATCTAAATATTGGGGGTATAGTCACAGGGTTATTCAACTGATTCATTTGTGGCAGGATACTATCAAATGGATTAAAAATGGATCTAACTCTTCTCTCATGGGTAAATTCTTATTCTTCTACAAAGTGTAATAATATCACAATTTATTCAAAATGAATTAAATGCACATGAAACTATCATCTATTAAAAACACTGAAATGAAATTATAGTCATCATATTATAATTTCATTTCAGCGGTTAAAAATGAAAAGGCGTGACATGGCAGTAACTTTGGTCACAATAATATGAAATTTCACTAGAATATCACCAAATTTTGGTAAATGCTTTAAGATCGGATAGTATGTCGCCGAACAAACCCGATGTGTATGCGACTGTAGCAATGTGATCGTCGCTTACGATAGTAGTAATCGACTGTAGAAAACGAGGGGTAGAATTCTATATGACACAGAGTCCCACTGCAGGCTGGCCAAAAATTTCCCATACCATTTTCGATCAGGGAAAGTTCGTTGCTTAGCAATGTACTAAAATACTAGATTAGCTTATTTTGGGGTCTGAAGTTGCTCGGAGAAAGTAAGGCATACTTGAGCGATTGCAGAAAAAATACTTTTGTCTGTCCAAATAACGCTTTTTAAAGTATTGGCTCGCCTTATACAGTGAGCATCAAATCTAACGGATAAATTTATTTTCTTCGTTATAATTAACCTTTCAAGAAAAGCCCTGGAAAACGTCGATTAACGTGTTTGAAAAGACACTCTGTGATATTTTTTTCATAAAGAAATAGGGGGTCAAGCGATACCCCATTTCAAAGAGTATTCAATTGTCTGTGGTTACAGCCATATCAATTTTTCAAATTCTTCTTTGGGTTCATAAAAAAACTTAATACTTTTCATTATACAAATCATGATAACGTGTAAAATTAATTGTGCTGGTAACAAATTTTATAATGAAATATATCAAACCAAATGTTCAAACTGAAAGCCGTTTGTTTCTTGATAATAGTAAAGGCGTTGCCGGAAATTATAGACAACATCTTGAATGGTTCCGGTCGTGACATGTTCTATTTCTTCTCCAATTCTGATTGTCAAACTTTCCATATTGTTTGGTCAATTGACGTCTACATTGGATTTCAAGTAATCCCAAAAAAAGTAGTCAGGTGGTGTCATGTCTGGAGAATGGGCTGGCCACTCTACTTCACCTCGTCTACCAATCCAAACTTCATTCAAATATGCATGAACTTCAACTGCAAAACGTGGAGTACTATCTTGCCGATACCAGATATTCCTATCTATTTGATTCGGATTTGGTTCACAGAGGCTATACAATTATCCACTCTACTGTCATGTCTGACAAAAAACAGTTGGTAAATAAATCAAAAAAGGGTGGGGGAATTAACAGCAAATCAAATAGTAAACGTGACACCTTTTAACAATTTGAAAATTACCTTTATTTTTATGAGGCATAAACGACATTCGAAAAAATAAATATTAATTGATTTATTCATTGATCAGAAACATTCAGGTTACCCTAATTACATGTTCATATATCTAATTACAAGGATACAATATACAACATAATATCACTAATAAATGGATAAATCTCTCATGAATAAATATTGCTGGTAATTAATTTGGGTAGGGGGTGGGCTCAGTACAAAGACAACACCATTAACATCAATGTCCATTTTTTATTGCTAAGATGGCTTTTCTAAATGATCCAAGACTTGAGCTAAATATATGTAAGTTAAATTCTAAATGATATTCATTGTATAGTTGGCATAGTTTTTGTAAGCTATCTGTGGCATTAACATCTGGGTGGTGCACGATAGTCGGGTACGTAGAAGTTTATCTGTTGTAGTACTTCCGGTGAATTGACATGATAATTTAACAACTTATAAAGAAAAAGCAGACAACGTTGGATTCTCCGGTATTCTAACTTTGTGATATCAAGTTCGATTCTCAAGTGTTGGTAAGACACAAAGCCTGGGGTCACTTTAAATTTCTTGTAAAAAAATTTACTTAATAAATTTATTTTGGAGGGACTCTGTTTTAGTTTGCATTTGGTCAGAAAATTTGTCCAAATCAAGCCTCCAAACTCCAATTTGCTTCTAAACCAGAGCGTTATAGAGATACATTATAGAGTTGATAGAATTGAACTGAAAATTTTAACGTTTTATGAAACCCAATAATATGTAAGTAATTGAAAACTGAGATTGGGTGCAAATCTGATACCCAGGTAATCCACTTCATTTACTTTATTCAATGGGGAATGTCCCATGGTGTAGATACAATTAGTTGGATTTTTTGTCGAATGTAGGTCATAACTCCACATTTATCAATGTTGGAGTATAATTTATTATCTATGGACCAATCATATATGTTGTCAATATCATTCTGCAGTTGGAAGTAATCATGGAGATCATCGTTTTTCAAGAATATTTTCAAGGCATCTCTGAAAAGTAAACACGGTGATGAGATTCTGGATGGTAAGTCATTGACAAAATAGTAGGCCCAAATTTGACCCCTGTGGAATACCTCAACCAGCCGTAAAAGATTTAGATTTGATTCCGTTCAAGATCACATATTGTCGTCTATTCTGTAGATATGTTAGAAAAAATTCCAGTAATGGATAACTCGCTCCAAATAAAACTAGTTTCTTCAACAATATATCATGGTCGACTTTGTCGAAAGCCTTGGCGAAGTCAGTAAGGACCACATTAGCTTGTCTAAAATATTATGTACATAATTTGTGAAATATAGTAAGTTTGTTTCAATTGACTTTTTCTTGCAAAACCCATGTTGTCGTGAACTTAACATGTTTTGCACGTGAGAATATTAGACTACAAGCCCATATAACAATTTGGGGAGGTCATTTGACCCAGGATGAAACATTCAGAACGATGCTGCTATATGAAAAAAAAAACCTTAGGCACTATGCCGTCAATTCTTGGTGGTGCAAATGACTGTAATAATAATAATAATAATTTTTCATCTGAAGATGGGCTCTTCCGACAAAATATTCTTGTACGGCATTCCTCACGTTGGTAGATTATGAGATAATAGTCTCCTGGAACCTACTGCCGCACAGTGTTGAAAATTCTCGAAATCCTGGACAAAAATAAATTTACAAATATACATCTTCCAAAGTTTTTATGAGTATGTTTTTGGGGTCGCTGAATACGAATTTATCATCACAACTGAAGAATTCACAATGGTGGATCCAATATGACGGCTGCTAAAGGAAAAATCTAGTTTTTATTTATATTGTAGAATATTTATAGTCTAATTCACTCTAAAATAATTTATTTAACGAAATACAATGATTCAATAACACAACACAATACTCTAATTTATATAACAATCACGGAACTATTTATATTCGACTTTCACTTCTCTGACTGTCTCCTTCACTGACTGTCTGTCTCCACTCTGCTGCATAGTTCTTTTTATATTCACCGCTCACTTCTCCTAATGCTCATGAAATTTCTCGAAAAGCCTAAGGAACGTTCTACGATTAGACCAGATTTTTCTTGGTGCATAGCGCCTCGACAGTTACTCGCGGTCGGTCGCTGGCTACGTGAGAGTTCAGGTCCGGCATCGTCCGCAGCTTCGCCACAATATCCAAACTGCTTATATAAGGGTTTTGGGATCTCTCAGTATGGATTTGATATCAAAGTGAACGAATTGAAGATACGAGGTTAAATATGGTCACTGTAAATGTGAATAAATTAGGTTACTTCAATAATAATAATAATAATACTCTCCCTCATTATCCATGCCAAGTGGTGAACACCAAAGGAATGGCCTATGCGGAGTAGGGACGGCTATTATTATTATTTGCCATGGCGCTCCGGGCGACTTTTGGTGGTGCAATCGTTGTTAATGATATTGGTATCCTAAGGAATACCAGAAAATGAATGAAATTTTTTGGAAATCAATGAAAAACTTGCTATCATTGGACTCGCCCTGTATATAGCGGATACGTTCAGGGATTATTATGTTCTATAGTGGATTTGTATTGGCCATGTGAACAATCGAAGAATAGTTAATTTGAGTCATGTATTGAAAAAAATATCTTCACAATGGCCATTTGAAATTTTGGAAAAGTTAACTTCGGCACCCTGTATAATCTAAACTGTAGAATTCAGAGCGTGAGTGTTATGAAGGCATTTGATGAGCATCATGAGTTCTACAATATATTGAAAATTCGAGCGAATTCACTGAAGTCCAATTTTTCATTTATGCGGTGCGAGGTAATATTAAGGGACAATTTTTGGTATTTTTCAATGTTTTCTAGAAAAAGTGCAAAAATGTGCACATTTTCTTTTCAGCGTCTGATAAAGACTATATTGGACTACAAACTGCCGCAAATAAGTTCGCTCCGAAATGATACGTAATGAACGAAACCTTCAATAATATATAGTTTGTAACAAAATTTCAAACAAAATTCAAACTATTTCACTTTGAATTCCACAGCTTGCCAACATGTTGTTCAATTTTGTTTTAATCTATAGTATTACGATGTACTTACCATCAGAAACTTGTTTCATCTTGACTAAAAAAGTTTTATCTATGTTTTGTATTGACGAAAAACACCAAATTATATCACTATGGAGGTTGTACTTCGAAAAATGTCAACTTTGGACTGACCCGAAGGGAAGCATAGCTGACTTTGATCTGTGTGCATAATGGTATTTTGTAGGTGGGGATATTCCATACACATAATCGATTGTAAGAAATACATTGCAACACTTTTTAACTTTTATTTTTGGCCAGGTTTTTGCAATTTTTCAACACTGTGTGCCGTATAAAAATAATGGGACCGGAATCCAGGATTTTTTTTTTTAATTTTCGGAAATTGAAATTTTTTTCTAGCTTCCGGTCCCATTATTTTTGTACGGGAGTAGGTTCTAGGAGATTATTATTTCATAATCTACCAACGTGAGGAATGCCGTACAAGAATATTTTGTCGGAAAAGCGCATCTTCGGACGAAAAATGATTATTATTAGTGCCTAAAGTTACTTTTTCATACGGCAGCATCGTTCTGAATATGTTTCATCCTGAGTCCAATGACCCCCCCAAATTGTTATATGGGCTTGTTGTCTATTATTATTCTTTATTGTTTAGTTGAATAGATATACAAGAGACGGATAGGATGAGGTTTCGATAATTCCATAAAATCGACCTGATGAGTATGGAAATACGAAACAGCCGTCGGCGAATGCTGCAGCTATCGGAATTAAATCGGAATACACTCTCTTCACTTTATCCTTTTCGCTCACCGTGTTCCCAAAAAGGACAACCTATTCAAACATTATTTATGTTGAGCTCTGTTTGTTTTTACTGCAATCTTCTATCGCACTCTGATCAGGATAGTATAAGGTAGTGTTGGGGAATAAGGCCCGGCGGTAAATAAGGCCCAATGTCATTTTCCTTGAAGACTGGCAAATTTTTTCAAATCTGTCAACATTGTTGTTTCATCATCGTAATGGTAAAGCTTTATTAAAAGATCATTGACTTCATTTCGCCATTAACAACACTAGGTGAATGTGCAGTTTTAGGCTGCACAGATTATAAGTTCGCAAGAAGGTGAGACGTCGTTTTTAATTCAACCTATTTCACTTAAAGAAACAAATAGTGCTCCATCAGTTACCATAACATTGGTACTATATTTCGCACTAAGAGAAAAATTAAAAGAATTGTTAATTTTTCTGGAAATTGCATGTTTAAGACAAAGTGCTCGCCCGGTAATAAGGCCCTACCAACGATCGCGTACTAAGGCCCGCGGGCAACATGCGAAATTGTCTAGAATGTGGAACTTGGTTACACGAAACTTGCATAGGACTGATGGCTGAAGATGTTGAGGATTTTTACCGTAGGGAATGTTCTTAGAATTCAGTTTATTAAATTTGTTTTATAATTTAATTTCCTTGTTTGAGTTTTGTTAAGTTTATCACTTTTTGTAGAAAATAGTGTTTATGTTTTGTCATAAGTGTTTCATTGAGTTTCTATCATTTCTGATTAATAAAAATGATCTGTATATATTCATATATACAATAAATAAACGAAATTCTGCATAACTTACTATGGGCTTTATTGCCCTCATAGGCGGGTAATAAGGCCCTACAGCAAGTTTTTGAAATTTGTCTTATTTTGGTTATTGAGGTATTGAAGGAGACAAATATTGATGTTAACATAGCGGTAAACATCACAAGCAATCAACTCATCAAGTTTCGGATTTTTTTGAATAAAATATAAAGGATAAAAAAAATTGCAAAAGTTAAGTGGGCCTCATTACCCAACACTACCTTATTATTTCAAAAGAACACATGTGCAGCCATCTGTAGAATATAATAAGAAGGTGAAATTCAAATGAAATAAGCGTTTCTAGAAGTCTGCGTGTAGAGCTTTGTTCTGAAATTCTTCTTGGTGATATTCGAATAGTGGCAACTGTCAAATAAAGTCTATTGTGGAGAAAACTTGTTGAATTTTGGTAAATAATTAGTGTATCATTCGTTTTTCGTATATTTTGAAATGTAAGATTTTTATAGTGTGGTGTACTGTTTTGTGGACATTGTGAGTCAACGGTAAAATCAACGAAACCTTTTTTTATATCACTATGATATATTTCAGTGCATAAAAAATGGCCAGGAGACCTCTCACTGACGAGGAGCTATTGCAAATAATTGAACAAGGTTTATCAGATATTGAATGTATGAGTGATGACGATGAAGATGTACGGGAAAAACAAGAATACTTTGTAGCAAGTGCTATATTTATTTATGTATGTCGAAAAAAACCGTTTCATTAATTATCACATTAATTATAACAATTGTTAATAAAATATTCTTGTTATAATGTGATAAACTCTTATTTCATATAATAGGGTTCATAGAATTTTTACTCCATTGGCTCACACTGTCCTCATTTGGGGACATGCCCTAGGGCACAAAAGAACATTCTGATAAAAAATATATGTATATCAAAAAATTGCAAAAAAATCATAAATTCTTTAGAAAATTATTCAGATTTGTATCTTCAGAATTAATAATTCGTGAGCGAGAGGGTTATATCAAAATAGTTTTAATAAATGTTCTTGATGTGAGTTGGTTTTTTGCGTGCATTTATTTACTGTCTAAAATGCATATATAGAACCGGTAAGGACCGATTTTGATGGCCTAGGCCAGCCAAAAATTTCCCGTACCGTTTTCGACTCGGAAAAGTTCGTTGCTTAGCATCGGACTAAAATAATAGATAAGCGTATTTTAGGGTCTGAAGTTGCTGCGAGAAATTAAGGCATTCTTGGGCGATTTCAGAAAAAACGATTTTTCCACACTAGAATACTCGAAAGGACACTCCTGTTTATACGCCCATGCTGTCGCACTGAAGGTCCCTCGTGGCAATCTACTAACTTAGTCTATCTGCCATTAAATTTGCATCGAGTTAAGTGTTCCTTCTCGAAAGAGAACTCCTTGAGCGGAAGAAAACTTCAAGGCTTCCGCAGTATTCCCTAAGAAGCTTAGTCAGCCTTGTTTAAGTGGCTCGATATTGCTACATGATCAGTAAACAACTTTTAAGTGGAAAGTATCGCAGAAGAAAAATTGTTCGATGAAATTAAAATTGTTTGAATGTGAAATGAAACTTCATATACGGATTGGTTGGAGATGATAGCTACAAGGTCGACTGTCAGTAATTTAAGAACACATATGCTGTAAAAGGTTTCAACGAATATACAGTGACATTCAAAAAGTACGTAACAAATGGAAAAATTATTTATTTGCGATTTTTCAAAAAAAAATTATTTTTCTACAAACGCTTAACAAAGTAGCCTTTGACGCTTTCAGATTTCGACGCAAAGTTGACGTTCTCCGTGAAATGTCATTTTGTGACAGCATTTGCGCTCTAGAGCGGAAATATTTCGAAAACGCTCGCTTCTCCAACGTATTTCTGCATGATGATTGATGATAGTGACAGCGAATTATCAAACGCTCCTCCTGATTTAGCAGAAAGTGCAAAAATTGTTACTTTGATCTCCTACGAGATAAATCAAGGAAGAAATATGAATTACTATACGGTAAATTCATGACGTGGTGCCAGTCAAAACATTCACCACTGAAGATATTCACAAATTTTTACAAGAAGCGCCCGATGGAGAATATCTACTAAAAAAGGTAAGGTAAAATTCCGTTAACCGGGCGCTACAAGCTACAAAAAATTTTTTTGAGACTTACGTAGTTTGACCTTCTGAACAAAAAATCTAAATGAAATTTTTGGCGGTCTGAAGTAATTTCGGAGATACGGGCCTTTTTTTGAATGAAAATTGACATTTTCTGGTACACGTTTCTTCTTCGAACAACACACTCAAATGCCTCCTTATTTTCACCAGCACAATTTACGCACCCTAATTCACCAGTTTTACACTTTTTTTTCATTGAAAACAGTTTTTTATCAACAAATTGTAGCTTTTACTAGCAAATAGAAAATCATCAAATTCATGCTGTTTTGTTTACTTAATATCTGTCATTTAAGTTGTCAGGTTGGTAACAATGGAATTGACGGAAAGGCGATTATAATTTTGCGACATTGCCAAGTGATTCCAGAAATATTCAATTGACGTATCACATAGAATATTTCAGTGAATGAGTATGAAAAATGAGTTGATATAACCACAACATACCAAGATTTTTTTTCCAATCCAGTTATCTGACAACGAAATGTCTTCTTTCATAACAAAGTAGCCAGTATCAATGTCTTTTACTGACTAAACAACAACAATGAGTCTTAATAACTTTATAAGAGTACAATGCGACGTTGTCAGATTCCCTAAAACTCCTGCATACTGAATACTCATGAATATGAAATGTTTGTAGTGAATAGTTTTCGGAAGTATTGGCACCCTAGAGACTGGCAATTTTTTCATCAATAATAATAATAATAGTTCCTAATAAACACTCGAAGAGTGAACCATTATTAGTTAAGATATTCAGCAAGAAATATGCAAGCAAAGCGAGCACGCGCATTCCTATAACTACTTTTATAACTTATGTAACTTATCTCTTACTTCTTGGTGAAGATATCTTCGAGAAAGACGCGTGCGAAGCGAACGCGCGCATTCCCATCACTACCTTATCGATTTCTGACGACTTTGAGTAGAAATTTTCATCCCTAATTCGTTAGTGAACAAGACCAGAAAACGCGAGCGAAGCGAGCGCTCTCGCCCGACATTTCGCAAATTCGCGCGCGCGGATTTGCGAAATGTCGGGCGAGCGCGCGCATTCCCATCACTACTTTGTCGATTTCTATCAACTTTGAGTAGAAATTTTCATCCCTTATTTGTCAGTGTACAAGACCAGAAATACGCTAGCGAAGCGAGCGCGCATTATCTTCAAAGTTGACTGAAATCGACAAAGTAGTGATGGGAATGCGCGCGCTCGCCGACATTTCGCAAATCCGCGCTCAGTCAGTCATATTTGAATTCTTCGTGTAACTCTACATTAATCGATTTTTTCAATGTTTTGAATCAATTACAAATTTCGTACTTCAGGAATTGATTTAAATACTCCGTTTGTTATTTAGGAAATAAAAATTAGACAATTTGAATTTGAACATTTATTTTGGTGAAACATTTAAAAGTAGTCGAGAATTAATTTGTTTCTTGTTTTAAAATACTGGTTGGGGTAAGTGGGAGGTTCTAGATTTTTTTTTATAAAAAATTACACAATTTTTTTGTCATGTAAACTAAAAATGTAGAGATATTGTTTCCGCTTATAATAATGAATAGTCTATTCTGAGCAAGGTATAATTTCAACGCCCCCTAGCATCAAAATTATTCATTTTTGGGGTTTGTCACCCATTTAATTTCTATTTAAAATAACTTGAACTGCATCATATTAAAAATATCTAAAAATCCACCGAAATTTTTTCGTTTTGAGCCCTTCGGGGGAAGGGCGACGGTAGTCATAAAAAACTGCTATTTTCCTAGTTCATGCATATTTAAACATCCGACGATACATTTAAAAGCACACGAGAAATATTTTTTTTGCGTTTCCTAATAGGAGTTGGGGGAAGGAGCTGTGGGAAGAAGGGGGGATAAGAGGGGGGGGGGGGGGGTAAGGATTTTTTTTATGAAACAGCACAATATTGTGCAACATTAGCAACAATGAAACAAGTGAAAATATTGTTACCGGATTCAAAAATAAATAGTCTAACCTGCGCAAGGGGTGATTTAAAAGCCCCCTAGCAACAAAACTGGTAATTTTTCTGGGTTGGCGCAATGGTAACGTTGGTTGAAAATTACATGGACCACATCATTCCAAAAATTCAAAAAAATCCACATGGACCCAAATTCCATAAGGAGTTTGCGGGGTCCTTATGCAAAAACGGAAGGTTTTTGTGCAAGGCACAATTTTGACAAAATATCTTCTATAACTGACTGATTCCCATTTAAAAATAGTACATCATTCAAAGAGCGGTAATGTAGGTCATAACACACGAAGATGAAGTTTGCAACATGAGCCACAGGCGAATGCTGTAATTCATCAAGTGAGTTATGACTATTACCGCAAGTTGAATACTATACTTTATCTACGACTATCACAATAAATGCTAGGATACAAGTACAGAGAAAGAACTTCAATCACAAATCTTAATATTCACCTATAACAATAATGCTATACAAATTTTAGTTCTAACTACTCATTTTGTTTATCAATAAAATCAACTGTAAAGTTTGAACAACCAGTAAATTGAATATGTGGGACTGAATTATGCTAGTTTATTGTTTCTATTTGTTTGTTGAATATATGTTGTTGATGTACTAACTAGTTAAGGTGTTATAGAACTGTATATTTCATTTGCAGTATTCTTTTTATTCTTTTCGGAATAATCAACGTACCCTTTAGCCACAGTAGTTGATTACCAACCGCCATGGCGTTTCTGTGCCGTTATAACGTTATGGGAATTTCTCTCACTTGCGTTCTTGCCGATTGTATGACAAAATGAATTACAAAATGAAGTCTTTTCATATACAGGTCAATTCAAATTCGACCCCCACCATTGGGATCTCCTAAACTACAGGAGATACGTCGAAGCTTAAATTGGGGCAAAGTTGCGTATTCTGGTGCTTAACAAAATACTATTTTGAAACTTGGAAAATTCCAAGTATTTCCGGAAATATCGAGAAAAAACTGAATATCGGAATTTTCGTTTTTATTTTTTTCTATCGTTATTTGACAACATAGCTCAAAACCAAAAGTACATTTTCATTGATACTTTTTTTCAGCAACACGTTTTCATGGTAAGATTTACTATCCGACGTTTTGTCTTCTGGCTTCATCATCAACTTCTTTTTCTGTTATGGGCGCTATATTGTTTTTTTATACAGAAAAATAGTGATTCTCATTCTGATTTCAATGATGTATAATTTGTTATGTTTTGCACTTCTGAAACCACAGATATTGAAAAAAAACTTCATCTGGGATGGTCATGACTCCATCGAAAAATTTTGTTTAATAAACACTAGTTGTCAGAACTCATTAAACATCATACGTTTGCACAAATACTTCAGTCGAAATGTCCTCATTCTCAAATGAAGAAAAACGAGTTATATTGAAACTTTATTATAAATTTAATAGGAATAGTACGAAAACAACATAAATTTATTTTGAATTATATCCGGAAAGACAACAGCCGGATAGAACATTATTCGGAATTTTGGACAAACACTTGGCTGAGTACGGTGCGTTTTAAAAACCAAGAATGAAATATGGAAGCAGAATGGAACAGAATATTAGACGTAATTTATTAGCCGAGGTAAAATAATTGTTCATTCTATATTCGAAGAAGTATAAGTATTTTTGGTACTTTTTTAGATAAATGCAGATCCTTCCAAATCAACATATCAAGTCTCTGCGGAAATAGATGTGCCACAGACGAGCGTTTGGAGGGAATTCAAAACAAGTGGTTTGAAATGTTATAAGATACATATTTCACTAAAATTACATCCAGGTGATCCTGAGAGAAGGATGGAATTTTGTAGCTGGCTCTCGAATAGGGTAGGCCCTACAAACTTCTTGAAAAACATTATTTGGACCGACATGGGTACTTTTTCAAACTGTGGTGTTTTTAATAGAAATAATGAGCACATTTGGAGTAAAAATAATCCAAGACACTTCAGAGAAGTCAGACCACAAGTTCGGTTTCGTATGAATGTGTGGGCTGGAATTTATGACGACCAAATAATTGGACCTCATTTCTTCTCTAATACTTTGAACGGGGAAACCTATCTTCGGTTCTTAAGAAACGAATTCGAATAATATATGGATACGTTTCCCCTTCTTAATTATAACAGCTGCTGGTTTCAGCATAACGGGGCTCATCCACACAATAAAAGAGCAGTTTGCGAATATTTACACCAAAGATTTCCTCATAGGTGGTTAGGAAATTCTGGACCAGTGAGGTGGCCGGCAAGGTCACCTGACCTTACAGTTTTGGATACTTTCTTGTGGAGCAGTTTAAAGAACAGAATCAATGGAGAGCAAGAATATGACACAGTAGATGAACTTAGAGACAATATCATCACGCAATTCAGGTCTATCAGAAGAAGGGATATTGTTAGGGCTGTTCTTAATATGAGACGACGAGCTCGGTTATGTATTCAAGAGGAAGGCCATCATTTCGAACACTTGTTGTAATACTTTTTGTGCATTATTTACAAGCTCATGATTTCATTCTTGTTTTTTGAAACGCACCATACTCAGCCAAGTGTTTGACCAAAATTCCGAATAATGTTCTATCCGGCTGTTGTCTTTCCGGATATAATTCAAAATAAATTTGAGTTGTTTTCGTACTATTCCTATCAAATTTATAATAAAGTTTCAACATACCTCTTTTTTCTTCATTTGAGAATGAGGACATTTCGACTGAAGTATTTGTGCAAACTTATGATGTTTAATGAGTTCTGACAACTAGTGTTTATTAAACAAAATTTCTCGATGGAGTCATGACCATCTCAGATGAAGTTGTTTTTTTTAATATCTGTGGTTTCAGAAGTGCAAATCATAACAAATTATACATCAATGAAATCAGAATGATAATCACTATTTTTCTGTATAAAAAAACAATATGGCGTCTATAACAGAAAAAAAAGTTGATGATGAATGCCAGAAGACGAAACGTCGGATAGTAAATCTGAACATGAAAACGTTTATCTGAAAAAAGTATCAATGAAAATTTACTTTCGATTTTGAGCTATGTTGTCAAATAACGATAGAAAAAAATAAAAACGAAAATTCCGAGTTTCAGTTTTTCCCGATATTTCCGGAAATACTCGGAATTTTCCAAGTTTCAAAACAGTATTTTGTTAAGCACCATAATACGCAACTTTGCCCCAATTTAAGCTTCGACGTATCTCCTGTAGATTAGGAGATCCTAATGGCGGGGGTCGAATTTGAATTGCCCTGTATAGTTGAAGAAAAAATAGTTTTTTTCAAGACAGTCTTCTAAACGCAGGAATTTAACTATGCCAATCGATTCAAGCTCCAATGTTTGGTATTGATACAGTTATTTTGTGGGTCCTCCAATATATCTACTGGGTAATTATTGTTTTAATAAAATGTCAAAGAAGCAACTATTTCAGCTTTGGAGGTAAACAGTCTCACTTCTCAATTTCTCATTAACCTTAGAAAGAGAAGGAAAATAACTTGTCCGCGGAGAGGTTATTTTTCTAAGGTTAATGGAAAAGTGGGAAGTGAAACTGTTTACCTCCAGTGACCCAATTTTTGAAATGTAGGAATTGGTTCTCTAGAGAAATATGACGTCATTTTTTCTCAATTTCAAGCAATACCTATTTTTGAAATATCACGAGAGAAATATTTCTTTTGATATTGACAGATGAAATTCCTAGTACCCAATGCAGGAGAATTCGAAAATTCTCCTAGGAATTTAGTTTTCAGGTTAAAGTAATTCGTAGATTTTTTCTATGTTTTCATGAAATTATTATTATTTAGGTTGGTATAGGTATGGATATTGTACAAGAGATGGTTTTGAAAAATTTGGAGGCTGCAATGGCTAAAGCATGACAATTTTTTGCGAGACCAAAATTCGTTCCATAAATCAAGTGAACGGCAGTTTGTGAATCACTTCAGATTTAGGAAGAAAACTTTTCAGAAGTTATTGTTAGAAATCGATGATAAAAGCTGCAACCTCCCTGTCGAGTTTTCGCAATGAAAACATAAACTAAACTTTTAATAGCCCATGCAGATGCGAAATTATTGACTGCTGTGCTTTTTTTCAATTCATTTTTCATTCATTATCAGTGTTTGTTTTTGGTGGCCCTCCGCCGGTTCATTTTATTATAATTTTTTGAGTCCCTATTCTTTTCATTTGCATGATTTTTCAGATCTTGCAACTCTACGATAGGAAAATGTCCTCACTCTCTCATGTATGATTCCACCAACATACCTTTTTCCAGCAAACCCCAGTTTCAAGTTCCTCAGAAATGGCATTCAATTCAATGACAATACTATCCCACCTTTCTTTTGCGATATTATGAGTGAAAGTTTTCGTAAATTTCCAATTCTTAGTTCTGCATCATTTTCTGCAGTTCTAATGCATTTTTTTGAGCGCTGCTCATGAATCTTATTTTAACTTCTATTTCCAGGAAGATATAACAAAACCTAGCAAAAATCGTATCTTCAAACGTAAAATTCAAATGTGTCTCCCCAAAAATCCTATTTTTTAATTGGTCAAGCAAAATTCTTCTATGATCGCATGCAAGACATACGTCCCAAAACTAAGCTCCTACAAAATGACTTCCTACGGTGTTTAAAAAAAGCGGTTCTCTTGTTTCGTTGTTTCACGTGGGAATTTATTCTAGAAAAATATTTCATGAGAGGATCAATTCCTACGATTTCAAAAATTGGGTCCCACCAATGGTTATTTGGCATTACTAACCTTACTATCTATTATACTGATGTATCTACATTGAAAATAAATCATCTTCTGTACCTGACAAATAGGCTCAATTGTTAAAATAGTCGAATCATCTCGAATTGAGCATTTCCTTTCTCGTCGGAGGATGAACATCAGGAAAACAAGACGAAAATAAGCGGATATTCTAAGAGAGTGTTCACAACTGTCAGGTAATCCGAAACAAATGTCTTTGTCGTTTGTTCTTGCTTTTTAATCTTTTGAATGGGCTATTTCACATTAGACTAGGACCAATAATATTTTAAAGAAAAAAAATCTCTGCAGTATGTGGATGGTCGAAAATTTTTGGGTAGATTATAAAATTAGGAAAAATCAAAACAACTCAGTTAACGTTCGGAGGGGGTTAGGGGTTGGGGGAAGCTAGATATACGTTTTTATATAGGGTTGGATATTGTTTTTTTACGATTTGTGGCTCGAATATGCGTCCTACCGAAAACAGTTGAATGCAAAATCTAATACTTTTGAGTAAGTCATTTTTGCAACACCTCAAAATTAACGAACAAACGCTAAAAACCGTTTTTTTTGTTTTATATTTTTATCTTCCCCAGAAAAAATATTTTTTTCCTATGAAACTTGGCGGAAACGTTATCTTGAGAATTTCTTATATTTTAATGCAAATAAGCGGTAAATTGATCAGAAAAATGTGTCACCATGTGATATAATGTCACTTATATTCAATGGAAAATGCGTGGCTCTGTTCGTGATATGCCTCATCCTTAAGAAAGAAGTTAGTTCCTTCATCAGTACATGCATTATTCACGCACAACTGATCCATCTTAATGATAATATCAGCTAAAAATAGCCAGATAAGTGAATTAAGGGTCCATTTTGATTCTCATGGAAAACAAAAGGTATTTGCAAAAAAATAAAATAATAATGATAATAAAATAAACAATTATATTTAAATTCTACAATAAATTTAAAAATATAAAACAACAACAAAAATTAATTGGCGCTCCGGGGCGACTTGATTGATTCCAGTGGCGCATTTGCTTTTTCAGCTGCAGGAAAACCCGGAAAAACCTGCAGCACCACATCATCTGAAGATCTTGATCTGCCAATGTCCTCTCTCTCATAAAATAAAATGTAGGGTGTCTCCAGAGGCTCCAATAAACCCAAGATATCGTCAGAACATTTAGAAACAAAACTATCGTCAAACTTAAACCAGTCCGTTCCATCTTTCGCCAATGCGTAGTAATGGCCACATTCAACGCCGGAACCACAGTGAACAATGACTGCATGAAGATTATAATTGTGGTCTGCTAGATTGAGGTGTTCATCTATTTTCAATCTTCGTATAAGTTTGGTGCCTCCGCCAGAGGTTGAGTCATGTTTGAAGCGCATCAGTGTTATTATCAGATTGACTGGTGCCTCAGTTATACTAGTTGTCTTATAATTATCAGTCAATTTGGCGCATATTGGGCAATACAGTTGATCATCACCAGTTAAAAGTTCTATTTTCATATGATTAAACAGCAAGCTCCGCACGGACTGGCTATCAGACATATCAGGAAATGCTAGTAGAAGCTCGTTTTTACTGTCTCTCAAACATGTACCACAACATAAACTAGTGAGGATTTTTCCAGCGAAAGATCTAGAAACACAAGACGAGATAAGCTCCATTTGATCCAGAATGGTCGAGACTACTGATTTTGTCATTTTCCTGCTCACGAAGAGTATTCAATAAGAATACCAAGAATTTGGAACAATCCTCTTGTTGTCCTAACAAGTATCTAGTATACTTCAAAGACTCCAGGAAATCGGTTGGTGGGAAACTGCATTTGCATAAACAGGGATTTGAGATTGGTGAATAAGTAGGAAACGTTCTCGTTCATTCTTAAAATCTCGTTCATAAAATTATAATGGTATTATTGGGGGCGAAATTGTACATTGTGATAAGGCTTATGCAGAAAGCAACAAATCTATAAATGAAATGAATGGAATTAATTTTGGAAGCATCACATTCTGAGGAAAAATAACCATTTTCTCTTAAAGCTATCCAATCACCCATTAAAGTCAATGACGAGATTATAACAACTTATCCATAGTTATTATTTCAGAGGATTTTGATGAACATAAGAAGTAAAAATTATATGAAAAATTGCTTACAGTACGAGTTGGCTCCATTCCCTATGACATCATTTAAAGAGAGTGAAAAAATGTCAAGTCACATTTAAATGCAGAATTTACGAGCATCGATTCTTCATCAACTTATAGCAGTATTTCACATGTTGATGATGGCGGTTTTTTATCGCGTAAAGTCATTTGGGAGAAAAACGATGAAATAGAAGCATAATTACGCAGAAAATGGTTGAATTATTTTCGATGATTACCCCGAAGCTGATTCCACCACTACAACGGCAGCATCAACAACGACAACATAAACAAGCTCAATAAGCACAAAAAAGCCGAAAGATTGCGAAGAACGAAAGCTTCAATTATCCTAGTATTTGAATATCAAAACCACAGAAGAATCTCATTTGGACAAGCAACAACTTTATGAAATTTAAAATACAAAGAAACTCGTTTTCACAAAGTTTCATAAAGGATAGATAGAACTTTTTGGGTGAAATGAAACAAAAACAAGAAAAGGGTTTTATCGCTTTTCTCTTTAATTTGGAAGTAATGCTGTAAAATTATTCAAAATACTGTCACCTTGCGTGTCACTCAAACTGTGCTGCTGTACAAAACACCACTCGAGCAAGCTCTCGTGGTGTTTTTAAGCAACAAAGTTTTTGTGACAGTGTTTTTTGAAAATTCTGCATTTTTTCGGGATATTATTACTGATTATAGCAACGCTTTCTTCTCTCAGGTTGATACTATAAATTTTAACACATTGCTGCTTCTTGAAGAATGTCATGTAAATTGCGTGAGTTTGGGTATTCGGTTTGCTTTCTTTTGTTGCAGACTATTTGTATTTGAGTCGAGAGTGTGAATAATCTAAATATACCAGAAATAGTCTAAATTATGGCGGAGGAACTCCATCTCACTTGATATTTACGACAAAACTCCGAAACAAAGGTTATCAAAATCAGAAAGAGAATATATTTCTTGTTCATTGAATGATGAAGAACTAACTGTTTAAGAATGCTGAGATTTTAATCAATTATAATTCTGGTGCTGTTTGTATGGCAACTTGAAAAAATATTAGACTAATTACAGAATCAGAACTGAATTATTGTCATAAAAACAAATATTTTGTTTACAAAGCTACTTAAATCTATGATACGAATACACATTTTGAGAAACGGCATACCGGGTGACACAGCAGACATGTAGCAGCCATTAGTTTTTTATTTGAAGAGATAAAAATTTGAAATTTGCAGAAGTTACGTAATCAATGATAGCGCTTCATTTGAATCTAACAACAACTTTTTACAACTACCTGTTTGACCGGCAGTAACTTCAACTTCTTATTTGTATTTTGTCTTGAAATTCTCTATTCAACCGTGTATCACAAAGTGGCATTCGTTTCTCAATTCGCAGATGAGTTGCATTTTATTGAAAAACATCAAGTTGGCTGTTACCCGAATTCGATAATCTTTCAATGCTTGGTAGGCTTGGAACTCCAAAGAGTATCAGTTGAACGATATAATTTCAGTTTTTCCCATACCTGATCACTTCCTACAGATTGTCAATAATTTCTTTGATAAAAAGAAAAAACATCTGAAAATAACTCATGATATTGTGAAAACAAAAATGGGAACACATTTTTTTGTCCGACTATTTGTAGAGAAGTGGTTAGGAAATTCTGGACCAGTGAGGTGGCCGGCAAGGTCACTTAGATACTTTCTTGTGGGGCACTTTAAAGAACAGAATCTATGGAGAGCAAGCATATGACACAGTAGATGAACTTAGAGATAATATCATCACGCAATTCAGGTCTATCAGAAGAAGGGATATTGTTAGGGCTGTTCTTAATTTGAGACGACGAGCTCGGTTATGTATTCAAGAGGAAGGCCATCATTTCGAACACTTGTTGTAATACTTTTTGTGCATTTTTTACAAGCTCATGATTTCATTCTTGTTTTTTGAAACGCACCGTACTCAGCCAAGTGTTTGTCCAAAATTCCGAATAATGTTCTATCCGGCTGTTGTCTTTCCGGATACGATTCAAATTCGTACTATTCCTATCAAATTTATAATAAAGTTTCAACATATCTCGTTTTTCTTCATTTGAGAATGAGGACATTTCGACTGAAGTATTTGTGCAAACTTATGATGTTTAATGAGTTCTGACAACTAGTGTTTATCAAACAAAATTTTTCAATCATCTCAGATGAAGTTGTTTATTTTTAATATCTGTGGTTCCAGAAGTGCAAATCATAACAAATTATACATCAATGAAATCAGAATGAGAATCACTATTTTTCTGTATAAAAAACAATGTGGCGCCCATAACAGAAAAAAAGTTAATGATGAATGTCAGAAGACGAAACGTCGGATAGTAAATCTGAACATAAAAACGTGTAGCTGAAAAAAAGTGTCAATGAAAATGTACTTTTGGTTTTGAGCTATGTTGTCAATTAACGATAGAAAAAAATAAAAACGAAAATTCCGATTTTCAGATTTTTCCCGATATTTCCGGAAATACTCGGAATTTTCTAAGTTTCAAAACAGTATTTTGTTTAGCACCAGAATACGCAACTTTGCCCCAATTTAAGCTTCGACGTATCTTCTGTAGTTTAGGAGATCCCAATGGTGGGGGTCGAATTTGAATTTCCCTATATATCGTTCGGGTTTCATAGTTGATTGATGAGGCATATCCCAAGTAGCACACCTATATTGGTAAAATATTTGTACAATATTGTGAACATATTGGCGAAATATTTGAAATGCAATATTGGCGAGAAAAAAAATGTGAACATTCGACGATATTGCTCCAATATTACTTGTATAATATTGGCGGAATATTCTCGAGTAATATTGGCCTCAAAATGAAATATTGGTACAATATCGCTGGTAGAATATTCTGACAATATTGGCAAACTAATCAAACGTTATATTGTTGAGGAGTAAAATGTAAACATTTTGCGATATTGGTCGAATATTGTTCAGACATTTCAAAAATATTATTGGTGAAATATTCTTGAAGCAATAATGGCTTCAAAACATTTATCGATATTGGTACAATATCATTTGGATATATTTGTGGAAGCGAATATGCATTGGTAAATTATTAAATGCCTTTTGATCGCCATAACCACCGAGTAAGCTGTCTCGAAAACAAGTTATGTGAAGTATTCAATAAATTTTCGTAGGTTTTGGAAGACGTTCTATCGGATTCTAGCGAGTTTTTATTCAGGTTTGGTAATGATAGAATTTTAATATGTTTTATTGAATATTCGGCCAATATTTTAAAAATTCATCTTGGGTTAGAACCTAAGCTACATCTGAGTATCTTTGAATATAATTTCATTACCAACTGTACTACTGTTGTAAATATGAGTTGTACTCCTTCAGAGTTATTAAAGAGACACGATCGTGCGCTATTTGTTTATTTGCAATTATTTTCTTCCCTATTAATTTATTAGGTGGATATATAATCATTGAAAGTCCTATAGAAAATGTTCGTGATTTTATTGCAAGCATTTAGTATCTACAAGAATCTAATGTCATAATTGTGAACATTTCAAAAGTACGAGCCTCCCCTAGGTAGCCTCTTGCTAGAAATATTGAGCTAACCGAGCAATACTTATATTAATGGTTCTGTGGTAGTGGGGTAGCTGGTGATTGAGTAACAACATTTCACTCACCTCGACAAAACGGCACTATCGGACCCCGCGGTCAAGCCAGCGTT
Source organism: Chrysolina oricalcia (assembly GCA_944452925.2). Taxonomy (NCBI): domain Eukaryota; kingdom Metazoa; phylum Arthropoda; class Insecta; order Coleoptera; family Chrysomelidae; genus Chrysolina; species Chrysolina oricalcia. The sequence goes on from OX101828.2 coordinate 14,567,968, forward strand.
TTCCAGCACGCTCTGGCCGCCTCGCTCGCCCGACATGAACCCATTTTTCTTCGCCGCCGGCTCCGTCCGGGATAGAATACTCGAAATGGAAAAGTTCGTCGAGCCACCGGAGCTCTTTTGCGTCGCGGACGCCCTATTTTTGTCCGTCCTACCGTCTTCATCTTCACTTGTTTTAATCACCGGAAAGACACCGGAGGGACGGTTAGTCAGTCTGTAGCCATCGGGTTCCGGAGAGTTGTTGCGGCTGCCCGATTCCGGACTGGAAACCACGTTTATTTCCGTTTCTCTAGTTGGCGAACTCATCTTCAACATCAAGCACGCGGATTTGTGACACTACCACTAACACTATCACCGCACCGTTGACGTATTATGCCGTCAAGCGTCCCAACTATAAAATATCAACAACCCGAGAGCTCGTCTATGACAGAGTATCGCTTGTAAGTATTTAGATTGAGTTTGTAGGACTTTGAAGGGGCGGCCAAACGCAGGACACACCCCCGAACGGCCGGGAACACCCCTAACTTCACCTGACGCTGGTTCTTTCACTCGGACCCTTTTCGCCGCCATATTGCCGTCCCTTTCTCACCCCTTGTAACGGTTTTGAGATACTTCTCTAACGTGTCGCAATGTGTAAATGTGTCTCGCTCTGCAGGGCGATTGTTCGTCTTTGTCACGCGCGGAAAGTTGGCACCCCTTAAACTGTTGTTTCTTAGTAGTTGATTCCGTCACGGGGAAGTGCTTCTGGAAGTAAATGTTCAGATAAGCTCACATGTTAACAAATAATTCCGGTTATTTTGTTGGTTGGAAAGATGAGGCGTGTTTATACGACGAAGTTGATTTGTTTCTTTGAGGTGGCACCGTTAATTAGTTTTGGTGGAAGGAAAAGTGGCTTTTATGTCTTGATGATGAGGAATTCTCTGACTGACAAAGGAATTTATCATCGAGATATAGACATTCTGGAATTATTCATAAAAAATTAATATATGTAGTTAAAAAAAAGTAAAAGACACGATAAAAATTATAAAATTACAATAAGTGATAAGTCCCTATGCATTCTAATCTTGGCAATATTTTAACTTGATTGTAATGTTCATTTGCTAAATATGGCCCACTTTCGCTATAAAATTTGATAAAAACTTCATAAATCAAGTAAAAATAACAAAATCTTTATTTTCAAATGAGGGGATCATGAAATAAAAATCTTTCGTAAAAAATTCTAATTCGAGAAAAAAATATTTTTTTAAAAGATCCGAAACGGGCCATAGTTCCGCCGGTAACCTATAATTTTTGTGAAAAAAAAGTAACAGGCACCAGGTGGGAAATTTAAACACACAAAATGGTAAAATGGGGATGCAGTTTAGGGGTTGAAAACGGTTTTTTGCACTTTGCGACGTAACGCGACCTCTTAGCGAAAATAGCAAAGTTGTAGATAATGAAAAAATTTAAAAAAATTGTTCTCGCACTTTTGGACATAACCTCAAATTAACCGTCAAAATGGCAAAACTCGATTTCTCTAAGAATGCATGATTACCGCATAGGCAACCAAACATAAATGAATTCAGATGTTAAGGACGCTAAAATAGAGTGACGATAAAGGATACCGCACACTTTAATAGGAAAAGTGGCCCCCTGTCGAATAGGCCGAATTTTTGATATGTTATAGTCCAAGTCATTCCAAACAAAAAGTTCAATGGACACAACTTTTTCTATAGGCTAGTTTTGGCGCTAGAGGCCCTCGAAAACATTCATTTGTTCTCCATTGTTAAACAACTCGAAACGTTATCCTGGATAATGATCACTATTCTGCGTAATCAAGATCTGAGCAGTCATCAAAATGCAGGTGATCAATTATACAGAGTGTTCCAGATATTATGGTAGGTTTCAAGAGATGATTTCCCTTGTGTACACAGTACGATTGACGTAATACTTGAAATGTCCGACCTTTGGGTATTTTTATATACGTCCCGTCAATATAAGCGATTGCTCTTCAATAATTTGGTTCAGGATTGTAGAGGGTGTTTGCAAAATCCGTAACATGCCTAGCAATATATTGGCCTCTCACTCTCTCTCTCTATGCTGATACCCTACATTTTGCGGAACGAATTGTTGTAATAATGATACACGCACTTTTTGAATTGCCAAACTCACAGCTTGACGACTGGAATAGGAAAACATGCCCATCAAGAATTGATCGGAAAGTACTTGTTTTAATTTGCACAAGGAACATAACAAATCTTTTTTCTCTACTGTTCTATTTTTCTGGTGAATATTGACGCGATTGCAAAATTCAAAGAGGTCTGTGAACTGTACTTTTTTTATTGGAGATAACGCCTGGAACTCTTCATCAGTATAATTATCCTCGTTATTGTATTTATTCGTTTCAGCACAGCTTCTCGTAACCATACTAAAATATGTTTGAGTTAATTACCTTTTAAATTGTATGGTCTTGTTATTCCTCTGAGCTCATTCATGAAAGGTGGCAGAAGATGTCCCTCCCCATTCAAATGACCACCACAGATTCTGACGCCGTCAGGTGCGAACATTCCTGTCTTAAGAAATACATCCAACCCAGATTTTGAAATCTACCACATACTAAACATGACGTATGAGAGGTTCGCAACAAAACTTTGAGTACAGTTGCATTGGGATCTTCTTCATAAGATTGTATCTCTGGGAGAATACTCAAATGACAGTTTCGGCAAATCCTTGTCTGTTCGATAAAAGGTATTTGAGGCAATTCTAATTCATTCCTTCGACGTTCGGCAATGCCTCTGCTTTCTTCGTCCAAACGTGCCATTTGCTTTGGTGTTCCATTGTATCCACACACATAACATTCAAATCTCCCTGCGAAATTATATTTCACTTTATACTGACATGAAGTAACAAATAAACAAAACCTTGCCAGAAACTTTGACATCATTTCCAAAGCCATCTACAGAAAAATGTGTTTTTTTGCAGTAATGGTTTCAGATTATCCAGTATAGCTACCCTCCAATTTCGAGAATGAATGAACAATTTTTAAAAGAATCTAGACTGTAATATTTTTATACAGGGTGGGGCATTAGTGCGTCAAAATTCGATTTCTAGAGTTCTATTGTGATATCGATTTGAAAACGAAAATTACACAGTATCTAGGACAAAAATGTTTTGCTTATACAGGGCGGTACAAAAAAATCAGGTTGGAATAAGGTGGAGTGCATAATTTTAAAATGAAATATCGTTAATATTAATATTATTAATAATAATGTTATATATTAGTGAATTTTTCAAACATCTGCGTATCCTCCATTCCCCACTATACTCACTATAATTGATTCTCTGAATCACTTGGATGTTAGGAACGACTTTTTGGTCAAAATTAGTCCATTTGCATCCGGTAAAAATCCTTGATAGTGATAAATCTTTATAAGGTCATATTATAGATAGATTCGTAATATTTCTCATTCTTTTTTATGGCTTATTTCACAAGATGGTCGACCAATATTTTTCAGTAAGTACGGAATTTTTTGATTATATTTCGATTATTATTTTAAAATGAGCACTCCTTATATTTTATGACTATGTGATGTAGAATATGATGTAGAATAGGATTCATAAACATGTCTTCATTGTAGATCCCTAAGACAATTTGTAACCATTATCGAATTATTGAACTTTGAAAATTGTAAGTAGCTAGAACACACTGTATAATTGACCGAATGTAAAAAACACCAAAGAAAAACACTTTCAATAGTATGTCATATTGATGACTGTTCAGATCTTGATTACGCAGAATGGTAATTATGATCCAGGATAACGTTTCGTGTGGTTTAACAATGGAGAACAAATGAAAGTTTTCGAGGGCCTCTAGCGCCAAAACTAGCCTATAGAAAAAGTTGTGTCCATTGAACTTTTTGTTTGGAATGACTTGGACTATAACATATCAAAAATTCGGCCTATTCGACAGGGGGCCACTTTCCCTATTAAAGTATGCGGTATCCTTTATGTTGCTAAAGTAGCATCTTCAACTTTATTGCCATAAAAAAATTAAAACTCCTTGATTTCAATAAGAGTGAGGTAGACAGAAAAATACTGTAATCAACTCTTATATTGAAATGCGATTAATGATCACGAAAATTAACGCGCTCGCTTCGCTCACGCGATAAAATATCAAGATGATTAATCGCCTTTATTAATACACTAGTTGATTAAATTACTATTGTCTTCCACGAACAATTGTTCTGGCGTTTTTTGTATTTCGAAGGTCTATAAGTGATCATTTCAATTGCTGAAATGTCTACTTTGTGATTTGGTGGTTTATTGATCGTTAAGGGCCAGTTTCACAGGTCCCAGTTAACCTTCAGATAACTAACTAAAAGTTTAGACGGTGAATGACATTTTTTCAATGGCGTTTTGACAGTTTCACATTCTAACCATTAGTTCTGGACTCTAACTGGAACCTGTGAAACTGGCACTAAACCGCTTAAAATTGGGCAATAGAGGCTCTCTGAATCATGATTTTGTCAATGTTTTCAATGATTTCCGACTTTCTTCATCATCTTTCTAGCTAAAACTAATTTATATTAAACTCTTTATAAATTTAAAAATACATAATTTCACTACAAAATCAATTTATTAATATAATTTTTATTCCTTTTTACAACTATTGAAGATCATTGAAAATATTGAGAAAATTATTAGGTATTCAGAGAGACTTGTCGGGTTTTCATGTGTCCCCTATTAATGAACGATTTGTTATCAATGGATGATTTCGAGAAATCGTCCATTTCGTCATTGATGGTTGATTTCTCTATGAATGCATGATTGTTGCAAAGGCAACCAAACATAAACAAATTTAGATGTTATGGATGCCGAAATGCAGATTGACGATAAATTTATGTTGCCAGATGTTGCGGAAATTGCTTAAGTAGCACCTTCAACTTTATTGGTTAAAAAAATTGAATTTCTTTATTTCCACAAGAGTGAGGTAGAGGAAAAATATTGTAATCAACTCTTATGTAAAAATGCGATTAATGATTTAAACAAAATAAATTAAATTATTATTATTATTTATTTATTTATTTATTTCTCAAACAAGTTATATACAAGAACTTTTTTACATGAGAAAACTAAAATTAACCTAAAACTAATAATTGGCAGAGATGTACTTAATATAGTGTACTGTATACATAATATATATTCACTAGCAGCAAAATATGTTTCAAAATACCTAGATCAAAACGAGTAACAACGTAATTCGTTGAAAAACTTTCTGGGACAGAGATCAAAACTAAGTTCAGATAACTGCAGGATATTATTTGTAATTTTAACCATTGTTGTAATTGGAGAACAGAAATTACTTGAGGGAGTAAGTGGAATTTCTAGAAATTGCTTGTATCTAGTAGCACGAGGGGGAACTCTTACCTTGAGAAGGGCTTTTAGTTTGGGGCCGTTGTAAGCTTGGATGAACAATTTATAACACATAGTAACCGATGCTATTTGTCTTCTCGTTTCCAAGCTCATCAAATCGAATTCATTTCGAAGACTTGCCGATCTGTAGTCTGTAGTTCTGTAGTCTGAATAAATGTGGTGTTTTTTCAGATATAGAAATCTCAATAAACGATTCTGTATTCTTTCCAATATGTGAGAATTCACAATTGTTGTTGGATACCAGATTACAGAACAGTACTCAAGTTTGGGTCTAACCATATAATTGTAGAGTAATTTAATTGTTTCCCAATTTTGAAAATACCTGGAGTTCCTTTGCACATATCCCAAACTTTTTAGTGCTTGTGCGCTAACTTGCTCAATGTGTGATCTGAATGAAAGTGCATGATCATACTCAACGCATAAATCCCTAACTTTTTTTACTCTCATCAATTTGTCATTTTCAATCGTGTATTCATATTCTAGTGAATTCTTTTTATTTGTACATGATAATACGGCACATTTCAATTTGTTGAATGGCAAGTCGTTTTCAACAGACCATGAGAACGCTGAGTCTATATCACTCTGGAGGTGATGGCAGTCATCATCATTTACAATTTTTTTATAAAATTTAAGGTCATCAGCAAACATTAAACATTCCGAATGTCTCAGATTCTGCGGTAAGTCATTAATGAAAATTAAAAATAGTAGTGGTCCCAAGTTGGACCCCTGAGGCACTCCTGAGTTTGCAAGATATTTTCCAGAACAGTGACCTTGATATCTGACCTTGTATGGTCTGTTTCCTAGGTACGAGATAAAAAAATTCAAGCTTGGTAAGTCAGCTCCATACCTTCCAATTTTTTTCAGTAAAATGTCGTGATTCACCTTATCAAAAGCTTTTTGAAAATCCGTGCAAATAACGTCAATCTGTGCATTCTCTGAGATACATCTATGCACATCATGTGTGAAAAGAAGCAAATTCGTAGCTGTAGATTTCTTTGGGACAAAACCATGCTGCTCTTCACAAATCCTAGTTCCGACAGAACTCCATACTTTGTTGTACATAATTTGTTCATATAATTTAGCTGTTGCACACAGAACTGATATTGGCCTGTAATTATCATTATCATGGATGAATATAATAATAAATTTTATTCATGAGATAAGGATAATTGTGAAAGACTTTCGCGGCCATCGTTGAATGAATGATGGTTTTTCGGGTTTTTAGGCCGACGTTTATTTAGAGAAAATCCCGACGTTTCGCCAACACGAGTGGTTGGCATTTTCAAGAGAAATGTTTACAGCTTCGATCACTGAACACTACTTGAGTAGTGTTCACTGAACACTACTTGAGTAGTGAACACTTGAGTAGTGTTCACTGAACACAACTTGAGTAGTGATCACCACTCAAGTAGTGTTCAGTGATCGAAGCTGTAAACATTTTTCTTGAAAATGCCTACCACTCGTGTTTGCGAAACGTCGAGATTTTCTCTAAATAAACGTCGACCTAAAAACCCGAAAAACCATCATTCATAAGGATAATTGTTAGAATACTTATAAAATTAGCGTAAATAAAGTTGGTAATCGATAAGTGCAATGCAATTATAATATTTTCTTTGGTGTTTTAGCACCGACTGCTATGGTCATAGCCATGTGTTCTTTATAGGCCTTGTTACTAACTCCATGCGCTACCTTAGGAGCAGCACTGTTAATTGGAACGCAACAGTGAATCGTGCAGGACTCACCGTAGTCGAGCCACGAGATTTTAATAATACAGGGTGATTCAAAAGTACTTCGACAAACTTCAGGAGGTGATTCCTCACAATATTCTAATATAAATTGCCCAAATAAATATATGTCCGGAAACGCTTCGTTTCCAAGATACAGGGTGTTGAAGTTTTATTTTTATTTTGTTTTTTTTTTCAAATAACTCTTGAAATACTGAACTTAATTAAACGAAACTTGGTAATAAGAGGTTTTTGAGGTGTCGAATTCGAACCTGATGTTATTATTTCTCTTACTCGTAGGGGGCGCCACCTACACGTCTTTTTCTTTTTTGAAGATTCATAACTTTTTTGAGCGTACTTCAAGCACATTTCAGTAAAAAAATCGATTCCTCTATCATATCTTCGTAAAAAAGCTACCCTTGTTAAAAGTCGCTGTAAGCAACCGTTTTCTAAATATTTGGACTTGAAAATTTCAAGTCAGTTATTTGATAATCTATGCATGTTAAAGTTATTACCAATATTTTGCATTTTTCACAAGAATGCTTTGGAAAAGAATTTGACGTTTAAGTAAGTAGTTTTGGTAATTACATATTTTGTGACAGTTAAACGTTTTGTTGAAGTTTCCGTAAGTAGAAGTAGAAAACACTAATTTTGAAAAAATGGATTATTTAAACAATAATGCTCATTTAGCCGATATGCATTTCGTTTATGGCCTTGCGGATGGCAATGCGCGCGAAGCAAGACTTATTTACCAGGAGCGATTTCCTAATCGAGTACTGCCTTCAGCTCCAACATTTGCTAGTCTCCACCGTCGTTTGGCAGAAACAGGTAGCTTTAAGAGGGCAGCTGATATTATTGGAAGACCACGAGCTGTCCGAACCCCAGAATTGTAAGAAGCTGTTTTGAACGCTCTCGAGGAGAATCCAGAAACAAGTACAAGAATAATTGTTGAAGCTGTCAATTCTACTCAGTCCACAGTTTGGAGGATTATCCACGATCAACAGTTTTATCCATACCATATTCAAAGGGTACAAGCTCTTTTGCCACGAGACTTTCCCCAACGCATTACTATGTGTCAGTGGTTTTTGAGAAAATTGGCTGGAAATCCTCAATTTTTAAGATATGTACTCTTCACGGACGAGTCAAACTTCTCCCGAAATGCTATCACAAACTTTCATAACAACCATGTTTGGGCTCTCGAAAATCCGCATAAAGTTAGTGAAAGTCATTATCAGTATCAATTTTCTGTAAATGTATGGGCGGCAATAATTGATAATTACTTGATAGGTCCTTTCTATCTTCCGCTCCGACTAAATGGCGCAACTTACAGACACTTTTTAGAAAATGAATTGCCAGGACAGGACTACTTGAGAATGTACCATTAGAAATTCGTATCCACTTGTGGTTTATGCATGATGGGGCTCCGGCCCATTTTAGCGTTTTAGCCAGGGAATTCCTTAAGACAGTCTATCCAAATCGATGGATCGGTAGAGGTGTAGAAGAACCTAATCAGCCGTGGGCACCAAGGTCCCCAGATCTAAACCCGATAGATTTTTATTTTTGGGGACATTTGAAGTCACTAGTTTATAAAACTCCAGTAGCGAACGAGGAAGATCTTAGAAACCGAATAGTAGACGCATGTGAAACAATAAGGAACACACCAATAATTTTTGAGCGGGTACGAGATTCAATGACTAGACGACTGACTGCCTGTATCTTCGCTGAAGGTGGACACTTTCAACAATTTATTTTAATACAATATAGTTTCGTTTATTTTAGTTTATTCTACATATTCAAAATTTCCTGAAATGAAATGTTGACATTTCTTGCAAATTTTATTACTATTAATTGTTACTATTGAATTATTATTATTAAATTACTATTTCGCTTAAAGATGTCATAAAGGAACGTACCCAACAGTAATGACCTCTTCAAGAGAGTAAAAAGTAATAGAATAGGTGGCGCCCCCTACAAAAAAACAAAACTGCTTACTTAAACGTCAAATTAATGCAAATGCAAATGCAAAATAAAGGTAATAATTATTACATGCATAGATTATCAAATAATCCACTTGAAATTTTCAAGTCCTAATATCTAGAAAACGGTTGCTTACAGCGACTTGTAACAAGGGAATCTTTTTTACGTAGATATGATAGAGGAATCGATTTTTTTACTGAAAAATGTGCTAGAAGAACACTCAAAAATGTTATGAATCTTCAAAAAAGAGAAAGACGTGTTGGTGGCGCCCCCTACGAGTACGAGCAATAATAACATCAGGTTCTAATTCGACACCTAAAAAACCTCTCATTACCAAGTTTCGTTTAATTGAGTTCACTATTTCAAAAGTTATTTGAAACAAACGGAAATAAAAATAATACTTCAACACCCTATATCTTGGAAACGAAGCGTTTCCGGACATATATTTATTTGGACAATTCATTTTAGAATTTTGTGAGGAATCACCTCTTGAAGTTTGTCAAAGTACTTTTGAATCACCCTGTATAAGTAAAAAATATGATAGAAATGCAAATGCTATAAAATACAGTAATATACAATCAAGACAATATAAAAGACAATACAATAAGATGCAAAAAACTCAGTGAAAATATACATATATGATTATGCCACCAATGCCATAAAATATTAAGTATAAAATACAATGAAATACAATAAAATACAATATGAATGAGGATTGATGATATTTCCAATTTCAGATGATAAACTGTATATTTCAATGATTCAGATATTGATATATGAGGTTTTTGGGTGTTGAAACCAGGATTTGAGGTTGATCTATTTTTTTAAAAGTCGCATTCAAAAAAGCTCATTAATACAATGAAATGGGTAGAAGTATGCAACCATCAGGGCACTGTATATTATTCTATTATTTTATGAATCATTCTTTTAAAGTTTCAAAAAATTAAACTTATTAGGTGATATTTGAAGTTTTCTAAGTTATTTGTAACGTAATGTGATGTTGGGTGGGATGATTAAAAGCAGTATTTGCTTGTACTTTTAGTCAATGCTCCATGTAGTTTTCACTTCAAAAAATTATAGAATTTACTCCACATAATTCTTGAAGTAAAACTCAAGTAAGCAATAGTAGCAATTACTTCAATATTTGCTTTACTCACTTCGATAGGTGGAAGTTATTACTACAGAAATAACTAATCTAGTATTTCCTCCATTTGGGAGTGTTTGATGTAGTTTCTGAGAAGTTACTCATAGAGTAACTTCACATCTTCGATTGACAAGGTTTTCATGAATTATGGTAGAAAATGGAGGGAAATGCATGAAAGTAGAACGTATGGGGAGAACAATAAGGAAAATTATTTCGGTGAGTCAATAATTTTAGGTAGCCTGCACTGTAATTTTAGCTAAAATGCAAACATTGTTGAATGGATATCTAGAGGGTTTTCAGGAAATTATATTAAGAAGAGGGAAGCACCTTTATCAAATGTAACGTAAATTGAGGTATTTTTATCGAACCAATTCGATGTTAAAAACGTCCTAGTATTTACCATACTAGTTCATACTTCTAACCTGAGTCAACACTTCCCATCAAAGAATTCACTTCATGTAAAATATTATACTCTACAAAATACTAGGAAGTGCAAGTAAATACTATTTTGAATCATACCGCTCAGTGTGTTATACAGTTTTATTTTAATTTCTTGTGTTGCCTTCATGATGGATATTTTTAAGTTGATCTTTATTATTATGTTGATAGATGTTTGTAAAATAATACTAAAGAATAGAATAGAACAGATTAGCATCTTTATTCAACCAAGTTACAAAAAATATTGTCAATACTATACCACAGTATATATGTATCTACTTTCAAAGTTTACAAAATATAAAGTGAAGAAATACATAAAATATATAGAAATTCTCAAAATATTTAAAATACATAAAATTTAAAATCGTTTGACAAAGCAGATTTTTAAATAACATTAATTGTTTCATAAAAATTTTTTTGTCGGCAAGTAAATTTTGACAATGAAATGAATGAATGAATATAGTTGCTGTATGTCCATTATAGAGCTTTCCCGAAATAGATTGTCAGAAGGATGAGTGAAATCTTTTTTTTACATAATTTTAATGATCTTTTTTTCAATATCTTCAAGATTTGTCTGTGTGTGGCTGGATAAGTGAAATATAAACCGAATGTAGCATCTTAGGATTGAAAATATCTCGTGGAACTTTGGATTTGTGTATTAAAAATCTTACTTTTTCAATGACATGTTTGACGTGTTTACCCCATTTCAGAGAACATATCACGGATTACGTGGGTTTCTGGGGTATGTGAATTTTTTTTAATTATTGATATGTGATGTAGGGTGGGTAGGTGATTAAAAGTTACTTATTGGTTGTATCTTAGAAAGGAGTAATCAATCAATTTAACAAGCACTGTCAGGATTATATCTAATATGAGCATTTCAGTTATACATCAGATCTTTTAATTTCTTTTTGAAGTTGATTATATTATAGTATGTAAGAAATTTCGTTTGTGCAAACTGGTTTTGAATTTAGGAATGATCATGATGTTTTTGTTTGAAGGTGATCAAATTTGCAGCTAGGAATGCCGGTGTGGAAGTTGTTTCCACTTTGTGAGTAAATGTTGGCAAATGTAGATTCCCCAAATTTTCAATTCTTAGCAATACAGATTCCCAGAACTAATGTGATCATACTTCCGAATACGTAAGCAAAATGTGTGCAGGAATTTTAAATTGACCAAGGTTCAGTTTGAGTTTCGAGGTGAGTAACAACTGTCTCAGTACATTAAAGGAACTTTGAATAAGTGACTGACGTGCTTTGTGAATCGTAATTGTTGATCGAACCAGACACATACAATGGAATTTTTCATCTGAGCGGTAAAGCAAAAAATACGCTTCAGCCATTACACTTTTAGAATTATTTCCGATAAACATAAGGATTGAGCAGATTGAAAGATTGAACAGAATGGTCAAATTCTCATTCACTCTTGCTGATGTTAAGTTGACGTTGTTTGTATCAAAATTGACGTATAATGGGGTATCGTCAGCATAGTGATGAATATTACAGTACTCCATTGTCTCATGAAAGTCACAGAAACAATACAAATACAAGGAAAAATTAATGGCCCAAGGACTGACCCTTGAGGTACTCCAAACTCATTAAGAAATGTATAGCTCGTTGAAAGATAAGGCTCTTGCCTTCTCTAGCCGTTGGACGAAAGAGAAAAAAATTCAATATCAACTACGTATCAAGTCAAACAAAAATATGTTCTCTGCTGAAGCAATGTGTTTCACAAATTAATTTGAATTCATTGGTCAGCACGTAAAACTACACCCCCTGACAACCCCCACACCAAAATTGATCCAATTATCCCGACAACAGCGCTCATACAGGTATCCTTTTATCGAATTCGCCGAATTAACCGAACTTGTAAATGATTGAGTGGATACAAATCCAAGAGAGCTCGAAAACATCTGGATATGCTTTCCCCTAGCCCAATTTTCCGCCACTCCAACCCCACCGCGCCGTCCCGACCAATGATAGAATCCGCAAACATCCCCGTCCGCTCGGAATCGTCGGCCTCCAATCACATCTGAGGTTTTCAAGTCAATATTTGTTACTTTATGAATGTTGCGTTTGCCGTCTTTGTGAAGCGAAATGATCAGTATACTGGGGCGATAAATAGCTACAGCTTCATTGCTTCATTGTGTTCCAGATTCTGTTAACATGCCGTCTTTCTCTGGCTTTCGTTCGTTGCTTGTTTTATTTCTATTGATCGCGACTTTTGTGCACTTTGTATTGTTGATGAAATTTCTGACCTCGTTTTTACGTTTCAAGGTGAAGCTGTAAAATACACTTTCACCCCGTCCATTTTATAGATTCGTAAAAAATCGTAGATACCTACTATATCCGCTTTGGTATGTTCTTAAAAAAATGCCAACAATATGTTGAAATACATTGTCATCCAGTTCTGAGCTATGTTCGAAGTTAGTTCAAAATTACTTGCAAAATTTGCACCGAACAGAAAAACATTATTATTATCATTACTATAGAATTATTATAATATTGTCATCCAGTTCTGAGCTATGATTGAAATTCGTTTAAAATCGATTTTTAAATTTGGGCCAAACAGACAAACAGTATTATCATTATTACTATCAAATTGTTAACATATCAGTCATTAATATTGCATTGTCATCCAGATCTGAGCTATGCTAAGATAGATTGCAAAATTAGTGCCGAACAGACAAACATTGTTATCACTAGATTATTGTTATTATTATTAACATATCATGCAATGATAATGCATTGTCAACCAGTTCTCAGCTATGTTTAGAGTCGTTTTAAAATTAATCGAAAAATTTGTACCGAACAGAAAAACTATATTACTGATATTATCAAATTATTTACATATTATTCAATAATATTAAATTGTCATTGTCAGTTCTGAGCTATCTTTGTAGTTATCTAAAATCTTAAAATTATTCAATAATATTGCATTGAATAGTATTCAATGAGAATGCATTGTCATCCAGTTTGTACCAATGTTTGAAGTTATTTTAAAATCGATTGCAAACTTTGTGAAAATTATTATTATTTTTATTGTTTGAGTTAGGTTTAAATTTGATGGCAAAATTTTTACAGAATAGAAAATCATTATAATTTTTTTCAAAGTATTAAAATTGTATTCAATAATATTGCATTGTCATCCAGTTCTGAGCTATTTTTGAAGTTAGTTTGAAATCGATTTCAAAATTTGTGCTGAACAGACAAACATTATTATTATTAACTGGGTGGGTGAAAAACTTACAGTCTAACACACCCAGTTATATCTCACTTCCGCTGTACGTAATGGATCGCCTTCGTTGGATTATTATTATTATTATGTTATCGTTATCATCATAAACCTATAATACAACGATAATGCACTGTCAACCAGTTATTAGTTATGTTTGAAGCCGGTTTAAAATTGATTGCAAAATTTGTATCAAATTATCAACGTATTATGCAATAATACTGCAATATGATCCAGTTCTGAGCTGTGTTTGACGTTAGTTTAAAATCGATTCCAAAATTTGTATCGAACAGACAAATATTATTACTATATTATTATGTTATCGTTACTATTGTTAACATTTTATGCAACGATAACGCATTGTCAACCAGTTTAGCTACGTTTAAACTTGGTTTAAAATTGATTGCACTTTGTACAGTACAAAAAAAACATTCCAATTATTATTAGTATCAGATTATTGACATATAATTCAATAATATCGCATTGTCAACCAGTTCTGAGCTATGTTTGAAGGGAGTTTAAAATTGGATGAAAAATTCGTGCAGAACAAACAAATATGTTTATTATTATCATTAACATATTTTGCAATGATAATGTATTGTCAACCAGTTCTCAGCTATGTTTCAGCTTGGTTTGAAATGGATTGCAAAACAGAAAAACTGTACTATTATTATTATCAAATTATTAACTTATCATTCAATAATACTGCATTGTCATTCAGTTCTGAGCTATGCTTGAATTTTTTTTAAAATTTATTGTAAAATTTGAGCCAAAAAGTCAAATATTATTATTAGGTATCATTATGTTATCGTTATTATCATCAACATACCATGGAATGATACTGCATTGTCAACCAGTTCTTAGATATGTTCAGAGTTGGTTTAAAATTGAAAGCAAAATTTGTATCGGAAAAAAAAAAATATTATTATCATTATTAAAATCAAATTATTACCATATTATTCAATAATATTGCATTGTCATCCAGTTCTGAGCTATGTTTGAAGTCAGTTTAATATTGATAGCAATTTTTGTACGAAATCCTTATTGACAGGAAAAACTCATCATGTTGGTTCAAGGTTTGAAATTGATTGCATAATTTGTACCAAACAGAAAAACATCATTATTACTATTACTCTATCGTTATTATTATCAACATATTATGAAATGATAATGCATAGTCAACCGTTTCCTAGTTATGTTTATAGTTTGTTTGAAATTAATTGCAAAATTTGTACGGGACAGAAAAACAATGTTAATAATAATACTATCAAATTATAAGCATACTATTGAATAATATTGAATTGTGATCAGGTTCTGACCTATGTTTGGAGTAAGTTAAAAATTGATTACAAAATTTGTGTCAAGCAGACAGACATTATTATTATCATGCTATCTTTATCATTATTAACATCATGAAATGATAATGCATCGTCAACCAGTTCCCAGCTATGTTTAAAAGCTTGGTTTAAAATACATTACAAAATTTGTACCCAAAGGAAAAACACTATCATTAATTTCACTGTCAAATTATTAACATATCATTGAATAATATAGCATTATCATTTAGTTCTGAGCTACGTTTGTAGTTAGTTTAAATTGCAAAATTTGTTCCGAACAGAACAACATTATTATCATTATTATGCTATCGTTATTCTTATCAACATATTATGAAATGACAATGCATAGTCAACCATTTCTTCGTTATGTTTACAGTTTCTTTGAAATTAATTGCAAAATCTGTACCGAACAGAAAAACATTGTTATTATTACTATTACTATCAAATTGTCAACATAATATTCAATAATATTGCATTGTGATCCAGTTCTTAACTATTTTTTAAGTAAGTTTGAAATCAATTACAAAATTTGTGCCAACCAGACAAACATTATCATTATCAACATATCATTCAATGATAATGCATTGTCAACCAGTTCTCAGCTATGTTTAAGCTTGGTTTAAAATTGATTGCAAAATTTGTACCGAATAGAAAAACATTAATATTATTATCAAATCATTACCATTCAATCCATATCATCCAGTTCTGAGCCATGTTTGAAGTCAGTTTTAAATTGATAGCAAATTTTGTACCGAATAGAAAAAAAAAATTCGTAATTAAGTAGATATTATTAGTATTAGTACCAGCATTTTCAAAAGTCTTAGAGAGACAGTCAAATTCTTATTTACAGGAAGAACTCATAAAGTTAGTTCAAGATTTGAAATTAATAGTAGAATCCAAATTTAAACTTTTCTACTGGAAATATTAAAATTGGGGTCCCTCAAGGATCTATCATCAGACCCTTATCATCCATAATGTATGTGGATGACCTACTAGATTGTCTAAAAACACTACATGATATACAAATGTTATCTTTATCATTATCAACATATACAATGAAAATGCATTGTCAACCAGTTCTCAGCTATGTTATAGCTTGGTTTAAAATTGATAGCAAAATTTGTACCCAACAGAAAAACATTTTACTTATTTTTCATTTATTTATTCATTCACTCATTTTTAATAATATTACTGTAAAATTATCAAAATATTATACCATAATATCGCATTATCATCCAGTTCTGAGCTATCTTAGAAGTTAGTTTAAAATCGAGTGCAAAATTTGTGAAGAACAGAAAAACATTATCATCGTTATTACTATCAAATCATCAAAATTGTATTCAATAATATTGCATTGTCATCCAGTTCTGATCTATTTGAAGTAAGTTTGAAATCGAAAACAAACCTTTTGCAGAACAGACAAACAATAGTATTATTATTATGTAATCGTTATTATTGTTAACATATTATGCAATGATATTGCATTGAGCTATAGTTGAAGTTAGTTTGAAATCGATTGCAAAATTTGTGCCGAACAGCCCTACATTATTATTATTATTATATTATCAAATTATTATTCAATGCATTTTCAATCAATTCTCAGCTATGTTCAGAATTGGTTAAAAATTGATTGCAAACTTTGTACAGAACAGAAAAATATTTCAATTATTATTAGTATCAGATTATTTATATATTATCCAATAATATTGCATTGTCATCCAGTCCTGATCTATGTTTGAGGGGATATTGAAATTCGTTGAAAAATTTGTGCCGAACTGAAAAACATGTATATTATTATCATTAACATGTTATGCAATGAAAATGTATTGTCAACCAGTTCTTAGCTATGTTTGAGCTTGGTTTGAATGGTTTGCAAAAAATTTACCGAACAGAAAAACATTATTACTTTTATCAAATTATCAACGTATTATTCAATAATATTGCATATTCATCCAGTTCTGAGCTATGCTTGAAGATGTTTTGAAATCGATTCCAAAGATGGTGCAGAACAGACAAATATTATTATCATTATGTTATCTTTATCACTATTAACAAACTATGGAATAATAATGCATTGTCAACCAGTTCTTGGCAATGTTTAAGATGGTTTAAATTTGATTGCAAAGTTTGTACCGAACAGAAAATACATTATTATTATTATTATCAAATTATTACCATATTGTTCAATAATATTGCATTGTCATCCAGTTCTGAGTCATGTTTAAGGACAGTTTAAAATTGATAGCAAATTTTGTACCAAACAGAAAAACATTCAAATATCAAGCAGATATTATTAGTATTATTACCAATTTTCAGAAGTCTTGGAGAGACTGTCTTGTCCTTATTGACAGGAAGAGCCAGTCACGTAAGTTCGAAGTTTGGAATTAATGGTAGAATCCAAATTTTCAACTCTTCTACTGGAAATATTACAATTGGTGTCCGTCAAGGATCTATCCTCAGACCCTTATTATTCATAATGTTTGTGGATGACCTGCCAGATTGCATAACAACACCATCTGAAATCCAAATGCTGATGACACATCAAGTTTAGTAATGAGCAAAAATCATGAAAAATCTCTCGAAAAAACCAACAATGGTTTCATGTGAAGTGTCGATGTAACAATGTAACGTTTCATGGAGAAATAGACTCGATGTGCTTCAAGCTTGCTAAAAATACGTTTGCCATTCTGAACTTGAAGAAAGAAATCAATCAACCCGGCTAAAAACGTGTTATTATTCACTTGTCTACTGAGTTATAATATAATAATAACGGGACCAATCCACCGAAATTGACAGAATTTTTGTACTACAGAAAATAATCATGAGAATTATATACAATTTTCAATACAGAGAATCTTGTAGAGAAACTTTCAATAAGAAACAGAGATTACTAACTGTGACTGGAATACATATTTTCAAAATTTCGTGCTTCATTCACAAAAACAAAAATAAATTGAAACTCAATCAGGATGTGCATAAGTATCAGACGAGGAGAGCACAATTCCACATCTCAAATTATTATTATGCTGGAAGCTCAATTTATAATAAACTGCCTGCCGTTAGAAATCATATCTGCTGCGACTTTTAACATTTTCAGAAAGAAAATACAGACGTTTAAAGTTGAAAAAAGTTGTTATAACCTAAATGAATTTTTGATCCATAACGATTGTTTTATTAAGTATATTGAGGTCAAGAAAAATGTGTGTTATTACTAAGTTTATGTATTTTGTGTTGTAGTTTTACATTTTTAGTTTCAGTGACAAAACCTTGCGTTCTCTGTAGCACTTTTATGACAAATAAATATCTATAGTCCAAGCAATAGGGAAAAGTGCGTGCAAAAATTAATATCCGAAAACAAAAAATATGAGCGTATAGGAAATTGAAATTCAGCATGAGTTTCTATTTCATGCGACTCGATCGTGATTACCGAACATAACCTAAAAAATTAACAAAGTTGCGAAAAGCGGTTTTTTGTTGATAACTAAAAAACTACAGCTTCGATTGAAAAAAGTCAGATCAGGAAATTGTAGGTATCAAAAAGATCTATCAATTGAATTACCTATAATTTTCCGATATCATTGATACTTTTCGAGTTATATCCTAAAAACCGTGAAAAATCGGGTTTTCTATAACTCGTTATCTCTAAGGTATTCAAACTTGTTACTCACCGTTATGTATAGCATTATGTACCGTTATGTACAAGCCAAAAAAGTCTTTCTTTGAAAAATTGATAAATATTGATTATTTTTCAAAATATATGAAGTTTTCTCAAAAAAGATGCTCTTTCAATATTTATTTATTTATTTATTTATTGAATAATCTCCATACAGGCCTGACGACCTAATTACATGGATAGTATTTCACACATGTGAACTGAACTATGAAACTAAATATTATACATTATGTGAATGATTGGTGGTTTTGGAGGGGGGTGAACACTCAACCATATATTATATACACATATATATCATACAGAAACATTATTAATATGATCAAATACTATATTACGAAATTGATCGTATGATAAATTCCAATCCAATGATATTAGAGAATTGATGTTATTGGCTGCGCGAAGCATGTTTACAAGGGGAGCTCTTGTCGTAGTTGAAACTAAAGGGATATGAAACATTGATTTTGTTCGAGTGCGTCGTGAAGGGACATTAAATGATATTAAGGACAAAATTTCTGGAGAATTTATTTGGTTATTGATTATTTTGTACAGAAATAGCATCAGTGATAAATTTCTTCTACTTTCCAGAGAAGTAATCCTAAATTCCTCACGGAGTTGGCTGGATCTGATAGTAGTATAGTCTGGTGAGATGTGGTATTTTTTGTAATACAAGTATCTTAGTAATTTATTTTGAGTTTTTTCCAATCTTCCGAGTACTTTTTGACATTCACCATGCCAAATGATACAAGCAAACTCCAATTTTGGACGTACTAGTGAATGAAAAAGTATTTTGATCGTCCGTATGCTGAAAGAAGACGTCTGTCTTATTATAAATCCCAGCATTTTATTTGCGGATTTGACTATAGTTTCAATGTGCTTAGAGAATGATAATTTATTATTATATTTGACACCAAGATCTTTCACCTCCGTACATCTCCTCAATGATTCAACATTCATTTTGTAATCAAAATCGATGGGGTATTTTTGCCGTGTTATTGTAATGACAGAACATTTACTTATATTAAAGTTTAATTTAAATTTTACGCTCCACTCAAATATACTATTTATATATTTCTGAAGCGCTACACAGTCTCTAACTGTTTGAACTTGTTTGAAAATTTTCAGATCATCAGCAAAAAGTAGACACTTGGAGTATTTAATCACTGTTGGAAGATCATTGATAAATAAAAGATAGAGCAATGGGCCCAAGTTAGATCCCTGTGGTACCCCTGAGGCTGCTAGAAACTTACCAGAAGTGTTTCCATTATGTTTTATTATACAGTATCGATCTCTCAAATAATTTGTGAATATTTTCAACATATTTGTTGATAAGCCATGTTTGTTGAGTTTTTGTAATAGACAGTCGTGATTCACTTGATCGAATGCTTTGCTAAAGTCTGTAAATATAGTGTCACGTTGTTGTGTTTTTTCCAAAGTTTCATTCGCATAATTGGTAAATATAAACAAGTTAGTGTTTATCGATTTTTTAGCCATAAAACCATGTTGTTGTTCGGCAATAACATTTTCTACATGACCATACAATTTGCAGTAAATGACCTGTTCAAAAAGTTTAGAGGGTGAGCACATGATGGAAATACTTCTGTAATTTTCCAAATCCCATTTATTACCGGATTTATGAATTGGAGTACAGATAGAAGTTTTCCACAAAGCTGGGAAATTTGAAGTTTTTAGGATTAAATTGAATAATAGGGGAGTTTTCAGCCACTCTTGACAACCTTTTATTACATATGGTGGTATACCATCCACACCGGCAGATTTTTTTGGTTTAAGCTTTTTCACAGCTGAGGTGAAGTCGGATTCGCTAATAAATTGTATATCGAGAGTATCATGACGCAGCTTGAACCATTTTCAAAGTTAACGCGGTATTTTGAACATTCCGGACTATAGACACTGGCAAAATACTCTGCAAATTTTTCAGCAGTGTCCTTACTTGATATAGGATTTCCTCTGAACTTGAAAGCGTCCCTGTTGGTACTACTATTCCTTTTGGTATTAACATAATTCCAAAAGCAATTCATATCAGAAATAGAGTTCTCTTCTATTTCTTTGATATGTTTCCTGTGTTCAATTCTTATGAGAGATTTTAATTTGCTTCTTTTTTCTATGTATTTATTATTGTAAATAACTTTTTATAACAGTTCTTTTCTTTAAACACTTCTTTTATTTCCTTCGTGTACCAATCAGGGTATTTTCTATATTCTTTATATAATACAAATTTAGGAACGCATTTATCAAATATACTATCAACAGTATCGTAAAAATTTTTCAATGCAATATTTACATCTGTCTGGTTGATAACGTTTTCCCAACTGGTTTCCCTAAATAACTCGCTCATAAGTAAGAAATTTGCTTTTTTGAAGTTACGTGGAAAATTGCATGAGGAACTACTGACATTTTCAGTTATTTCGTAAGGTATAGTAATCTTTATGTCTAATGGAAAATGTCTTCTTTTACAAGTGGAAGTGGTTCTCTTTTAACTTCACATAAATTGTGATCAGAAGTTATTACTAGATCTAATGTCTTACCTTGATCATTGGTTACATGATTGAATAAAGAAAAGCAATTGAAATTCATGAAATCATACAACGCACACAAATTTTGATTTGAGTCATTGAGATTTGTAAATTGGCATTTAATTTCTGGCAAATTGAAATCTCCGAGAATATATACTTCACTTGGGTCATCAATGTGATTTTGCAAAAAATCAATACATGCTGTATATACGTTCACAGAACTCTTCGGTGGAATATAAACACATGCAATAACGCGTTTAATGTTGTTTTTTATTCTGATTTGAGCAATAAGTACCTCAAAATTAGAACAGTTCTTTTCCACTTTCAAAACCTTTAACCTTTTATGTAATGCTATAAATACTCCCCCGCCTCTTGTTTTCTGCGTGAACTCAAAATCTCTATCTGCTCTCAGTAAATTATATGTATCTAAATCAAGTAGTTCCCCGTCCGCAACACTGTCTCCCAACCAAGTCTCAACAGCCGTAATAACATCATAATCAGCTTCTAAAATATGTCTATACATTACCTCGGTTTTGGTGTTCAACCCCCTACAATTTTGGTAGTAAACATATGGCTACCCTTGCTCGGGGAATGATGCTACAGTAACGATTCATGGCTTATTTTTTTCTGTAAGAGTTGTTCTTTCATATTAGCTAATAAGTATATTGATTTTTTAATTTTAAGGGCCAAAAATTGCACAATTTTTTAACGTTTTTTTTTAAATACATTGCACAATTTTGTTTTCATATGAAAATGGATTCCTAGCATGATTTCCAGCATTCAGAAAAAAAATTGAATTCCTACGATCACTAGGAGCCGAGATAATTTTTTTATTTCAAAAGAATCTGGAAGACGCAATAATCATCGTACAATAGTCACCATCATGGATATTGAGGTTGAACACCTATATTTTCAATAAGAAAATACTAGGATATGTCTAGTTCATTTGCAGTAGTATTAATTGATGAATAAAGTGAGGCGTGCAGGCACGGATCGCGATAGCTGTAGCGGGTGGCGGAGTGGGGATAGCACTGAAAACTTATTTCGTGCGTTCAAAGTGGCTTGTGCTTGAAAAACATTGAGTATTTCGGCTTGTTGTTCACGTACGATGTCTTTTGCAGTGTACACTAGTAATTGAAATTGAACCAATAACTTTTCTTTTCTTTTTCAATAACAATGTCAGGACAAGTGTCTTTAATGTCAACAGTATTTGTATCCCCACTGCGCCACCCGCTAAAATTGCATCGCTCCGCGCCTGCACGCCTCACTTTGTTCATCAATTAATAATACTGTAAATGAACTAGACATATCCTAGTATTTTATTATCGAAAATATAGGTATTCAACCTCAATATCCATGAAGGTGACTGCTGTACGAAGATTATTGCGCCTTCCAGATTTTTTTTAAATAAAAATATCATCTCGGCTCCTAGTGATAGTAGGAATTCAATTTTTATTAATGCTTGAAGTCATGCTAGAAAACTATTTTTATAAAAATAATTTCTATATAAACAAAATTAAAAAATTTATTTAGAAAAAATATGTGCAATTTTAAGTAATTTTTAGACACTTAAAATAAATAAAATCAATATACTCATTCGATAATATGAAATTAAAAGTCTTACAGAAAAAAATAAGCACTGAATCGTTACTGTAGCATCATTCCCCGAGCAAGAGTAGCCATATTGAGAGAGCATCTTTTTTGAGAAATCTTCATATATTTTGAAAAATAATATTCATCAATTTTTTTGAAAAAGACTTTTTTGAATCGCCATAGGCTTCACAAAACTGTAAGTAACAATTTTCAATACCTTACAATCAACGAGTTATAGAAAACCCGATTTTTTACGGTTTTTTCGATACAACTCGATAAGTATCAATGATATCAAAAAATTATAAGTTATTTAATTGATAGATCTTTTTGATACCTACAATTTCTGAACCCAACTTTTTTGATCGGAGCTGTAGTTTTTTAATTATTAACAAAAAACCGCTTTTCGCATGTTTGGCAATTTCTTAGGTTATATTCGGTAATCATAGGATCGAGTCGCATGAAATAGAAACTCATCGTGAATTTCAATTTCCTATACGATCATATTTTTATTTTTCGGATATCAATTTTTGCACATTTAACATTGGGCCGCTTCCTCGTTTCTTGGACTACTATCTATCTATCTATCTAACCTACGCTGACATACGGAAAATAGTGTCATCACAGTTAAGTAACCGTTTGGAAGTAGAAAGTAATGTACAAAATCAGTTCCCATACATTGTGATACTAAATTCCTAGGTGTACAAATTGATAATAACTTATCTTTTGGAAAGAATATGTTTTCAATTGTAATATTCAAAGGAGTTGATATATTTATAATGTTGGCATTTTTTCAAACGATTCTCTTCCGCACAAACTCCATCCCCTTTCAGCAACACAAATTTGTTTTTAAACTGCCTCGATTTGTATTATTGTCCTTCGTGACAATGGAAGCGGATTAGGCGATAAACCAGAAGTGTATATTAGTAGAAGTGCCTTTCTTGAAACCTCCGATTGTGTCGGCATTTACACTTCCTTGCCAGCTAAGTACCGGTAAGTACCCATTCACATCGGGCCATTAGTATTGTGTCACAGATGAGATTATGCCAATTCTTTTCGATGTGTTATTCAATTCCTGCACTTAAGTGTGAGCTGGGTACGCTTATAGGGAAGACACAGCAGCTGCTTTGTGATTCGGTATTCAGATTTTCCTAATCTTCTCAAGATTTGGATGGACATTATTACGTAATGTCATTGTGAGAGCTTGTGAACAATTTGAAAAGTTCAAAATCCCCCTCTATTCGACACATTCGAAGTTGCAAACAAAGACGATATCTGCAGAAAGTACATCATAGCAGCCCAATCATCAGTTCAAATTTTTTTCAAATTCAAATTCAAATTTATTCATATCATTTTTGTACATATGCATCTATAAATAATAAAATTAAATAAAATAAGACACAGAAAACCAGATGACATCAACATCACCTAAGCTTTTCTCCAATACATGGTAATTCATACCTACTTCTTTACAGTCATATTTATTTCATATGATGAATATATCTTCACTATCTAGTAATTATAATTTTTATTATTAGATTATTATTTAGATGATAGAGTTTCTCAAAAATTTATTCGATTCACCTTTTAAAATTATTTATAAATAGGTGAGTGTGTAATTATCATTCGAATATTGTATCGAACATATTTTTATTTTGTCGTATCATCTCCTTGATAGCACGTTTGTAGTTGTTCAATGTATTTATTTTCTAAAGTTGTATTGTACTTTAGGCCCATAGAAAATTAGTATATTCTTCAACGAGCGTATGATGATAGCTTTTATTCTCGAGGAATTATCCGAGAAAATAATAGCTTTAATACGCGAGTAGAAGACTATACTTTCTCTACGACTATACGATAGTCAGAGTTTTAATGAAATCTAGATATTATTTATGAAAATAAGTATATATTATAAAGTAATATAAGTCCCGATTATTCATGTATAATTGTTATTCTATACTTAGTTTCAACTTTGATGTGTGTGACAAGTACCTAATACAAAAATGAATAGAGCGGATTGGGAAAGCAGTGATAGTGAGGAAGATGAAATCTATCTTGCAACAAAGGTATTTCAAACAAATTTTACTTGAACGTTCCACACTCTCTCAGTTCTTTGACAGATATAGTAGGTATTTCATTCACAAATTTTCGAGTGCCTGTTATAGCTCAGTTATCCAGTTATCCAGTTATCCTTTCGTCGTATTCAATTTTGGAGGTGATATTCAGAATCCTCTCGTCGAGGAAGTTGGCGCATTTTCGAAAAATAGAAAATAATTTTTTTGCTTTTACCCGCCCGTTTCGCTGAGCGCCTTATAGAATTGCATTTTTTGATCTAGATTTGAAATTAAATTGGAGTATTGTTTTGATTTGCACAGATTCCAAATGAGCATTGAAAGTTTTAGTCAAAGTCACTGCAAGTCTCATAAGTGAAGTTTTAATCTGTCTAGCTTCAAGTGCGAACAATTTTTTTGTTATTTTAAATTTTCCCAGTGACATACATTTTTTTATAGAAAATAAATTTAACACGTTTTTTACGAATTCTATTTGAATAAGTGGCCAAATTAATTTTTCACATATCTAGTGCATGGAAAATGAATTCATTTTAATCTGTTACATTCCCGCGATTCCGCAATAAGAACAATTTATAAGTTATGTAATCAGCAAAAATAACATGTATTTGCAATTCTTAGTCGGTTGACTGAATTACTACATGTAATGTTAAGTTTTGGAAACCTTACAATGACTTTTTTCCGCTGCTAAAGAGACGTTTATTGTAAGTTAAGTTTCAGTAAATGTTATTGAAACTCGATGGCCTAAATGTCAGATGCGTTTTTGTTATACCATGTTTTATGTCACGTCACACGGGAACGCGGATAAAAAGTATCTTATGTCCGTCTCCTGGTTCTGAGCTACCTCCCCACCAATTTTCAGCCAAATCGGTTCAGCCGTTCTTGAGTTATAAATAGTGTAACTAATACGACTTTCTAAATCAATCTTTAAGATGATATTCTGAATCATCCCGTCGAATTACGTTTGAGGGAAGTTTGCAATTTTTCAATAAATGGAAAATAAAAATTTTCGCAAAATTCGATTTCCCTCTAAGTACGAGGATATATCAAAAAATTCTTAGCCTACTATAGAACGAAAAAAAATTTCAAATTCAAAATATTTTATTACTCAACATATTCTCCTCTTAATTCAATACATTTATTACAGCGAACCTGCAACGTCTCTAGACCTTTCAAAAAACATGTTTCTTCTTGCTCTGCAAACCAGACCTCCACAGCTTTTATTACCTCCTCATTGGAAGAGAATTTACGACCTTTTAAACTTTTTTCCAGTTGAGGAAAGAGATGCTAGTCGGACGGAGCCAAATTTGGTCAACATTCAAACATTTGGGGATCCATTTTGCAGCAATTTTTCTTATGTCCAAATTGACGTGAACTATATGATAAACGCGTTCGTATGAAATATTCAGTGCTTCAGATATCCGTTTTAGCCCAATTCGACGGTCTGTTAAAATCATGTCATGAACTGATCCATATTTTCGGGGACTGACACAGAAACTGGCCTTCCCGATCGGTCATCATCTTCAATGGAAATTTTACCTCTTTTGAAGCTTGCAGTCCAATTTTTCACGGTCGCATACAAGGGTATTAAGCATATCTTCGTGAATCTGCTTACCTCTTAACCCTTTTAAATACAGGTACTTGATGATGGCTCGATACTCCAATTTTTCGATTTTCAGAATTTCGGTGGACGTATTTTTTCTTTTATTTTATTGCGTAACTCTGGTTTACTTTTTTGACGTCACATTTCTAATAAGTAAATACCAAGTGTGATATATCATTCGAAAGGAAATTTTATGGCCTTTGCAATACTGAAATTGAATATATGGGTTTCCATTTGAAAAAACAAGATATATTTCAATTTGCGTTTTGATCTATCCGGTACACAAAAGGTAATGAAATTTCAACTGTGTGTCATGTTACAGAAACTAGACCATATTGGAGTCATTTCGCCTTCCATAAGTTTTTGGAATTATTTTTCCACGAGGAGTTACAGAGTGTTGAATGCCTTACGTTTTTTGAAGTAATATCGATATATCTCCGGAAATAACGTTGATGAACATACATGACCCTATATTTTTTGAATGGTCAAAGTAATCTCTATTCAACCATGTGGTGAAATATTGGGTGTTCCATTACAAAAAACATAAGTTTGGTTTGGTGCGCTTTTCTGGGTCACCTTGTATACTCCGGAATATTTTCCTAAGATACTCTCTCAAGAAGGGAAGATGCTTGCATTCGAAAGAAATTTTCAAGTTGCGCCGTTTACAAGCTATGGACCACCGGAGAGCAGTTGCAGGACCCTGTAAAATTAGAGTATTAGAGTATTAGAATATCACTTCACCTTATTTTTTTTATAAAATCTTTATTCAGTAAATAATGTTCAGTACATCAACTACCTTAAACCTAGTATACTATACCGGGTGACACGTCAGACATGTAGCAGCCTGTAGTTTTTTTATTTGAAGAAATAAAGATTTGAAATTTGCAGAAGTTACGTAATCAATGAAAGCGCTTCATTTGAATCCAACTACAGCTTTTTTCAACTACCTGTTTGATCGGCAGTAACTCCAACTTGTTTTTTATTTAATGACACCCTGAAATTCTCTATTCAACCGTGTATCACAAAGTGACATTCGTTTCTCGATTCGCAGATGAATTGCATTTTATTGAAAAACATCAATTCGATAATCTTTCGATGCTTGGTAGGCTTGGAAATCCAAAGAGTATCAGTTAAACGATATAATTTCAGTTTTTTCCATACCTGATCACTTCCTACAGATTGTCAATAATATCTTCAATAAAAAGAAAAAACATCTGAAAATAACTCACGATATTGCGAAAACTGAGATAGGAACGTGTTTATTTCAATTTGGCTACTTGTGAAGGAACTATCTGTCTTTCTCTTCGGCCATGTAGCCATATCATGATCTTTCCATTTGAAAACATAAAATTAAAATTGTGCTCCTGATCCACCAATTCAAAATTTTATTAGTCTAGATATTTGCAATAATATTTTGCCTAGTAGGCGGTGTACACAGAATGTTTTGTGTTTGACAGGTAAACATCATTTGATTGTAATGATTATCTCCGTCAGATTTATGCTGATTAAAATTGCATCGTTTAATTAGATACTAAATATGTATTCAAAGAATAAAAAGGTCGATACCTATGTTGTTGATATTCGGAGAGTGCAAGAGAAATTGTAGACAGGCTGAACAATTGTAAGTCGAAATATTTCCGGAAAGACGCCATCCGCCTAATAATTATTTCGCTAGAGTAGAAGAGCAGTTCAGAAGAGAACCGGAAAATCAAAACAATCTCCTATACATTGTCGACGAGGAAATGGAAGTAAACGTTTTAGCCATAGTACATGCAGATCCGACGATATCACTGAGACAAATTGAGGACGAAATCGGCGTGAATCGAGAGACCGCTAGAAGAGTTTTGAAAAGAACTGCTCTGAACTGCTCTTCTACTCTAGCGAAATAATTATCAGGTGGATGGCGTCTTTCCGGAAATCTTTCGACATACAATTGTTCAGCCTGTCTACAATTATTTCTCTTGCACTCTCCGAATATCAACAACATATCGACTTTTTCGTTCTTTGAATACATATTTAGTATCTAATTAAACGATGCAATTTCAATCAGCATAAAACTGACGGAGATAATCATTGCAATCAAATGATGTTTACCTGTCAAACACAAAACATTTTGTGTACACCGCCTACTAGGCAAAATATTATTGCAAATATCTTGACTAATAGACTTGTGAATTGGTGGATCAGGGGAACAATTTTAATTTTATGTTTCCAATTGGAAAGATCATGATATGGCTACATGGCCAAAGAGAAAGACAGATAGTTTCTTCACAAGTAGCCAAATTGAAAAAAATATGTTCCTATCTCAGTTTTCGCAATATCGTGAGTTATTTTCAGATGTTTTTTCTTTTTATTAAAGAAATTATTGACAATCTGTAGGAATTGATCAGGTATGGAAAAAACTGAAATTATATCGTTTAATTGATACTCTTTGGATTTCCAAGCCTACCAAGCATCGAAAGATTATCGAATTCGGGTAACAGCCAACTTGATGTTTTTCAATAAAATGCAATTCATCTGCGAATTGAGGAACGAAAGCCACTTTGTGATACACGGTTGAATAGTGAATTTCAAGACAAATAAGATAGGCTAGATAAATATACAGGGTGTCATTAAAAAAAAATGAGTTGGAGTTACTGCCGATCAAACAGGTAACTTCTGCAAATTTCAAATTTTTATCTCTTCAAATAAAAAAACTACAGGCTGCTACATGTCTGCTGTGTCACCCGGTATACTAATATCATATAACCTAATAGTGTATATACAAAACAGACATATCTATCTACATGAATAAGTAAAATAACAACTAAAAGAAAAATAATTTGTTGGATTGTTCTTGACTTTCCAAAACCTATTATTTCTCATCATATCTTGAAATTCTTCTAGATTCTTTTTGAGTTCTAGATTATTAAATTTTACAGTAAATTTCCTTCTGTATCTGAAAATGTACTTATTTTTTGAGTCAGGAGGATGATTCATTTAGAAAATGTTCGTTTTGTGGATGAGTGCATTTCTTCTACAAAAAAATTGCTTTTTTGACTTTGATCGTCTGGGAGTATGACTCATCCTATAGAAAATTTCCTTCTGAATCCAAAAATGTACTTTTTTCTGAATTAAACGGCAATTTCATTTAGAAAATGTCGATTTTGTAGATAGGTGCATTTTTTCGTTGAAAACTTGCCTTTTCCAGTCTTATAGAAAATTTCCTTCTGAATCCGAAAATGTACTTGTTTTTTGAATCAGAACGCAGATTCATTTAGAAAATGTGGATTTGGTGGATGGGTGCACTTTTTCGACTGAAATCTTGATACTGAATTTTGAAACTCCAGTCAACTCGCCCATTCTATATGTTGATGAGTTCGATATAGTACTCAAAACCAATGGATTTGTTAGTATCTTTATCGATACGCCTCAACGATAAACCCAGTAGCAGAGAAGGAATCACAAAAAGATAAAATCTCAGTGTCACATTTCCATGCACGCCGCTGGGTACGTCTACACTTACTTCTCGATAATCTTATAATCCTCTTGACACAATGGCAGCTTGTTAACAAGCCAGGCGTGCATAAGAGATCGTTAGTTAGCAAAACACTTCTATTGTCACCTTTTGTGTGAGGAATGAGGTCTTAAGTACACCTCGAAGGGTCCTCGCCAACACTTTGCCTTCAATGGAACGAAAAATCGCCGAACATGTTTGCAACTTGGGATTCCTGGTATATCATTATGCGGAGCTCATGATCTCCATCATCTCGAGTGTGTAGGTATAAGGATGGACTTGCTCGTATTCTTATTTCATTCAAGGGCGTAAGCCGTTCCATAGAATCGTCGAGGGTTGTTGAAAGTATCGAATATTATTATTCATAATGTTTACACACAATCGCTATCACAACGATTGATCTTCAGCAGGTATTTAAAATACTCCCATATTTTAAAATTTACAGGGTTATTTGACTTTAGTTCACAAGCTGTTTGATTTTTGTTTCTATGTTAGTTATGGAGTTTATTTTTGAAAGTTGGGCACATAGCACTTTGCCTATCTGTCAATATGTGCATCTGTCAACCTGTCCATCTGCCAACCTAGGTCAATCAATAGAGCATTTTTTGAAATAAGAAAAGGAAGAAAAAATGTAACTTTTGTCCAGTTTCCACTAACACTTTACTACTTTATTATGACCGGTTTCGGCTTTTACACCATTTTCAAGTAACTGTTCGAGTTACTTGAAAATGGTCTACTTTTGAATCACCCTGTATATTAAGGTTGAATACCTATATTTTCATTAAAAAAATACTAGGATATGTCTAGTTCATTTGCAGTATTATTTATTTGATGAATAAAATGAGGCGTGCAGGCGCGGACCGCGATAGCTGTAGCGGGTGGCGGAGTGGGGATAGCACTGAAAACTTGTTGTTGTTCACGTACGTTTTCTTTTGCAATGTACTCTCACTGTCAGGACTTTAATGTCAACAATATTTGTACCCCACTGCGCCACCCGCTAAAATTGAATAGCTCCGCGCCTGCACGCCTCACTTTGTTCATCAATTAATAATACTGCAAATGAACTAGACATATCCCAGTATTTTTTATCGAAAATATAGGTATTCAACCTCAATATCCATG
Source organism: Chrysolina oricalcia (assembly GCA_944452925.2). Classification (NCBI taxonomy): domain Eukaryota; kingdom Metazoa; phylum Arthropoda; class Insecta; order Coleoptera; family Chrysomelidae; genus Chrysolina; species Chrysolina oricalcia. The sequence continues at coordinate 14,599,315 of OX101828.2, forward strand.
AAGGTTACTGCTGTACGATAATCATTGCGACTTCCAGATTTTTTTGAAATTATTAAATTATCTCGGCTCCTAGTGATCGTAGGAATTTGATTTTTTTAATGCTAGACATCTATTTTCATTAAAGTCATTTCGATAAAAACAAAATCAAGAAATTTATTTAGAAAAAACTTGTAAGAAATTTGTGCAATTTTTTAAAGTAATTTTTTGACACTTAAAATAAATAATATCAATATACTCATTCGATAATATGAAAGTATACAACTCTTACAGAAAAAAATGAGCCATGAATCGTTACTGTAGCATCATTCCCCGAGCAAGAGTAGCCATATTGGGAGAGCATCTTTTTTGAGAAAACTTTATATATTTTGAAAAATAATCAATATTCTTCAATTTTTTTGAAAAATACTCTTTTGGCTTGCCATAGTCTACACAAAACTTTAAGTAACAATTTTCAATACCTTACAATAAACGAGTTATAAAATACCCGATTTTTTACGGTTTTTCCGATATAACTCGATAAGTATCGATGATATCAAAAAATTATAAGTTATTCAATTGATAGATCATTTTAATACCTACAATTTCCTTTCTTAACTTTTTTTGATCGGAGCTGTAGTTTTTTAATTATCAACAAAAAACCGCTTTTCGCAACTTTGCCAATTTTTTAGGTTATGTTCGGTAATCAGGATCGAGTCGCATGAAATAGAAACTCATCCTGAATTTTAATTTCCTATACGCTCATATCTTTATTTTTCGGATATTAATTTTTGCACATTTAACATCGGACAGCTTCCTCGTTTCTTGGACTATAAAACGGGAGACAATTCGGCAGCTTGATAAAGAGAAAACAAATGAAATCATGGTTGTACCGCCACGGTCGGTTTTCTTGTTAGGGTAAATTTACAAGAACAGAAGTTTTCAGGTATTGCCGACCAATAAAATGTATAAAGAAACGTAATTAATACTTACTTAATTATAATTGTGATAATTATACGAAAGGTCGTCCAGGCGTTACGGAAGATCAACAATTGGATGTATTACTATCATTTCAAGAAAATACTCGTATGAATCATGAACTTATATAATGAAGATGATTTCGATAATAGTCAATGATTTTTAGAACGGCCAGCTAGATTTCATGATCTAACCCCACTAGATTTTTTGTGGGGATCCCTTGAGTTAAAAGTTCTCGTTAACAGATCGAATATTACATTACTATGAATAGTGAAATATATTTTATTTCTCGAACGTAAGGTTATGTAACATAAGAAAAAATATGACATTCATACACAGAAAAATGCGTTCTTTTCGAAAGCATTATCAAAATAGGATAATGCCATTTAAAAAAATATATAATAATAATAATAAATCGTCTTTATTCATCTTGCAAAAAATATAAATTCATACATAATTATATGGTGTGACATAGATTAATGGGCGAAGTGTCAGCTGATGACGTCATAACTCGAACAGTGATTACGTCATCAAGAATATAATTAGATTAAAAAATGCGTAACTGAAAAATAAAATCGACGTGTCTGAGCTTATTTCTCCTTATGGCCATATCAAGCGTTTAACGAATTTGTTCCAACCTTTACGTGCTCACTGTATATACAGTGCGACGCTAAATTATGGAACAAATTCATTATTTCTAAATATAAAGATATATCGGAAAAATCCTCGGACAGGTCGATTTTCTTTTCCGATGGGCCAATTTTTGAACCTCACCCAAAATATATAGGGTTATCCGCATTTGAGGAATAGCGACTTTGGTGATATTTTTAAATGGCACACCCAGTATATTTGTCCATATTTGGTTAGGGATTGTCATTACAAATCCAGTGATACCAAGTTTGATGGGATTATGTCGAACGGCTGCGGAGATATGGCCAAAAAACTTCTCCATATACCCAATGAGTGCGACAGAGACTTTTAACATTCTGAATCGTGTGGAGTCTCGCAGTCATACTCATTATACTTACTTACTATTACATAAGTCTAGATTAAGATTGAAACTACCCATAAGGCGTATTGAAACATCACAGATAACTCAGTTCATAATTGTTAGCTATCATCATGACGTCACAGGCAAAGGGTGTAACATAAATCAATATTGTAAAGGGAAACATTCACAATTGAAAATTGTACAAATACATGACTCCTCTGGGAATGGAAAAACCCTACGATGAAATTGAAGTTAATTTTTTGTAATATCTAACAGAAAACAACTACTTCCCTGACTAAAGTCACGCTGGACATTGAACTACATCTGATAGATATTGTGAAAGATCCGATATAACTTGAAGAAAAATCTGAAAGTGAAAATTTGCATTTTTATTCAGATCGTTGATTATTTCTAAAATCTCTAGTTTCTATTGGAGATTATTATCTATGAATGAGCTAAGGGAGAATGTTATTCAGAAGTATCACTCACAGAAAATCGCTCATTTCATTTAAAAGCAATTTCACACTGTAATGGTGGAATTGTCGGACTATTTCTTGTGCGGTGACACTTTGAAAATATTTTTCTGACATAAAACATGTCATGGGTATGGCATGTTGATTTTATTAAGTCATAAAGTCAGGTGTGGTATCATCTGCGACTGAAAGATAAACTTTAGTTGCTATTTTCCATCGTACAAGATAACCTCTCTTGGAAGGAATTCATGTTGTGAAGGGAAACAATCTCAGATGATCTTTATGAACATCCTGTTCATATTTTCAATAAAATCAACATGCCATACCCATTACAGGTGTTATGCCAGTAAAATATTTTCAAAGTGTCACCACACAAGAAATAGTCCAACAATTCCATCATTACAGTATGAAATTGCTTCTGAAGAGTATGATTTCCAATTCTTCCGACCTCCCTGATGATCTTAGGAGAGTGAAATAGATTTTTGTCGACCAAAATGTATTGGAGGCATAGCGAAAGAGATGCAATTCACGCATCAATGGAATGAGCGATTTTCTGTGAGTGATACAATAACATTCTCCCTTATCTCATTTATAGATAAGAATCTCCAATGGAAACTGGACATTTTAGAAATAACCAACTATCTGAATAATAATGCAAATTTTCACTTTCAGATTTTTCTTCAATGTATATAGGGTCTTTCACAATATCTATCAAATGTAGTTCAATGTCCAGCGTGGCTTTAGTCGGGGAAGTAGTTGTTTTCTGTCAGATATTACAAAAAAGTAACTTCAATTTATCGTAGGTTTTTCCATTTCCAGAGGATCATGTATTCGTACAATTTTCAATTTAGAATGTTTCCCTTTACAACATGAATCCCTTCCAAGACAGGTTATCTTGTACGATGGAAAATAGCAAGTAAAGTTCATCTTTCAGTCGTAGATGATTCCACAACCGATTTTAAGAACATCCTGTTCACATTTTCAATAAAATCATAATTCAATATATCTTATTAGAAAGGGACATGTTAGTTTACTTATTCAGGTCCAAGCTATCCAAATACATAAGTGAAAACAAAACCTCCACATATTCATATATTATTTTAATACCATTATAGGTATTATAGGTGTTTCATATTTTAGTAATATTAGTGCAGTGGGTCTCCCATTTCATCAGGGTGTTTCGGATTTTTCACCGGCAATAAATCCTTGTCGCTCCGGAAAATTAAGCCCCATTTTCCAATCTTATCGAATTCCATTTATATAGTCGAATCCACGCCAACTGAACTATCGGCTATGTTACGGGCGTGAAAAATATCAGCATGTTCACTGCTCTCTTCTCTTAAATTTCGCCCCTAACGCCAGATCGAGAACATTCTTCATAGAAGATCTGGATCGATTATACTCCCCAATATTTCTGTGTGAACGCAAAATATGATTGTACGAAAAGTGTATTTTCGGGTCTTCTTACGTTAATCACTATTTTAGTAGTTTCGATTTATAGAAAGGTGCCTATAATTTCTGTGAAAAATAGGCAAGTACCAGGCAAGGACCAGGTGGGAAATGTTAATGAGGTTCCAACTTCAAGGAAAAAATATATTTATACACGAAACCACACAAAACGACAAAATGTGGATGCAGTTTAGGGGTTGAAAATGTTTTTTTGCGATTTGTGGCAAAACGAGACCTCTTAGCGGGAAATCTTCTACGGCAAAGTTGTGGATAATATCAAAATCGAAAACTTTTGTATTCAACACTTTCCGACATAACATCAAATCAACCGTCAAAATGGTGAAAACCAATTTTTCAGTATTTAATTTTTTTCTCGAGTATAAATAATTCACATAAAAATGTGTAAGCTTATTTCTTTTTTTATGTCGAATATTCATGATTTTTTCGAAATTCAGAAGACTACTAGTCATGGAGTTAACTACTTTTTGTTATAAAAATAACGGAGAAAGTCGAAAATCATTGAAGATATTGAGAAAATCATAATTCAGAGAGAGTTTTTCCCTCAATTTCAAGCGGTTTGGCGATTAATAAACTACCTATTTACATAGACCATTTCAAAGCAGACATTTCAAAACTTGAAATAATTACTTTTAGAACTTCGAAATCCAAAAAAAAAACAACAGAACAATTATTTCCCTAATAGCACACCATGTCCCAGGGACGTCCTTATTTGATACAAATCATGTCCGAATGTCCGGGACTTAAAATCATTGTCCTTGGGACGTCCTATTCGGTGCATTTTTATGAATTTCCCCAAAGGAATTCCTATGGATGTCCCAATGATGTCCCAATCGGCACATCGTATAAAACGTCTCTGCAAGGACGTCTTTGGGATGTCCTGGTATATCCTTATTTTGTAATGTTTCCTAGGACATCCATCGGACGTCCTTGTTGGTAAGTATTTTGGCATGTCTTTGAAAGGACGTCCCATGGTTGTCATGGTACGGGACATTCAGGAAAATCCCGCATGAATGAATATTGGACGTCCCAATTGGTTAATCTCAGAATATCTCACTGCGAGGACTTCCTTGGGATGTCCTAGTTCGGATATATTTTGTAGAATTTTTTAGGATATCCATTGGATGTCCTGGTTGGTATGTATTCGGCATGTCTTCGAAAGGACTTTCTATGGTTGTCCTGGTATGGGGACATTCTGGAACGTCCTTGAACGTCCCAATCAGTGAATTTCAGAAAATGTTTCTGCGAGTAGTTCCTTGGGATGTCCTGGATTGAATATTTTTTGGAATGTTTTCAAAGATGAAGGATGGATGATCATAAAAAATAAAACAAAATTCGAAAACAGTTACAATACAGGCCTCCATGTGTGCCCAGTACGCGTGTATCCATCCCAGCTAGTGGTTTTACAAAAAAGGTATAAAATGGATCGCATATCTACAATAGTGCTTGAGATTATAGCCCAAACAACCCATCTGAAATAAAACCCTTTTCACTATCAATAAGGTCATCAGGGGCCATGTTATCGAGTTTGTACGTATGCCAATTCGGTTCACTGTTTCACAACAATCAACATGAAAAATGTATAATTGTCTCTCTTGTTTGTATACGACTAGAAACCGAACAATTCCTCTATGTATGGATTCCGTGCATAAAGTTGTTTTCTGTGTTTTGTGTTCTGTGTTCAAGTGAAGTGTTGACGAATTGACAGACAATTGTTGAGTATTTAGTATTTACGATTTACCAGCTATGGCGGCTTTTCTATTTTTTGTAATTAGTTAGTTTAGTGACTGTTGTGGAAGTTATTTTGTGTTCAATCAGTATAGTTATATCTTTAAACGAAAATAAAAGTTTTGTTCTACTATTCAATACTTATTTCTAACCTATTCAACACTGTTTTGAAAAAGATGTTTCCGTAAGTAGAGTTGTGTATCTTTTAAACATGTTCAAACGAAAACGAAATATATCGAAACGCCAGCACAATAGAATCACTAAACGATTGTCAAAAGCTTTAAAAAGAGAAGTCTCGACTGATTCAGATATATCCTGATGTTTCCAAAACCGAATTGAATGACTCTGAGAGAGTGCTGAGCTTACAGTAAGTGCATCTGGTTCCATCCAAATTGGTATCTCCAGGAATCCACAACAATGTCATAATCTCAGCCCTGAAAGAGATGTACGAACCAACGCATCTGATAATTCTGCACATCCTAAGGACGTCCCAGATGTACTTTCGATTGATGTAATTCGGGGACGTCCAATGAACATCCCAGGTCGATGTCGATTGAATATCCTTATAGAACGACAATTTTTGGTGAGGAGTCGAAACATTGGTACTACCCACGGATGTCCAATGAACGTCTGCGGTACCAATACTGCTCGTCCTAAGGACGTCCCAAATGTACTTTTGATTGATGTGATTCGGGGACGTCCAATTAACATCCCAGGTGGATGTCCATTGGATATCCTTATAGAACGTCCAATTTTGGTGAAAAGCCGATACATTGGTGCTTCCCACGCATGTCCAATGGACGTCCGCGGTACCAATTCTGCACGTCCTAAGGACGTCCCGAACGTCCTGAGAGGATGTCCTATGGATTACCATCGGACTTCATGGTGCTATTAGGATTGTGGCAGATAATGGTATTTTTTTTTAAATGTACATTACTCAAAAACTAGTCGTCTTCTCAATTGCGAAAAATTCGTGCTCATTCGACACCAGATAAAACCTAAACTTACAAATTTTCATGTGAATTAAATTATTCATTCGCGAGAAAAAAATTAAAAACTGAAAAATCGGTTTTTCGCCATTTTGACGGTTAATTTGAGGTTATGTTGAAAAGTGTTGAATACAAAAATATTTGATTATTTTATTGTCTACCAAATTGCCATCGAACCATTTTCACTAAGAGGCCACGTTTCGCCGCAAATTGCAAAAAACCGTTTTCAACCCCTAAACTGCATTCCTATTCCATCATTTTGAGTGTTTTCGTGTTTAAATATTTTTTCCTTGAAGTTAGTACCTCAATATTTCCCACCTGGTCCTTGCCTGTTACTTTTTTCTTATTTCAAGCGTTTGAAACTCGTTTTGGCATCAGCCCAGTATTGACCGTGATTTTCACGGTAAAATATGTTCTACATGCAAGTTAATTCCGTGTAAAATACTCAGTGCCGTTCCAATCATATGTGCAGATCGTGCGGCGCACGACGGCGCCGGCCGTCACGAAAAAGGCGCCGAAGATATTTATTTATTTTTTATCAATGTCTGAAAAATCAGTTAAAATATGCTAGAATTAAGATTAAACAAAAGAAGGAAATAAGTAATAATATTTAAATAAAAAATTTATAAAATGTATTATTATTATATATAGAGTCAAACATGACTTCTTTGGGTTGCTTGGTCCCGACCTATTGCATATTTTGTTCTATCACTAAATATATGTATATTAATATTGTGGCATAATGTTCTGTTTGGAGTCAATACTGTTAGCAAAATATTACAAACCAAAGGTTTCAATAGTTACCGCAGTGATAAAAGATGTGGAGCTGTGTTAGTTGATGCTTCTGAACTTGCAAAATCTCTAGATGTAGAGCCAACCCTCAAAACTGAAAATGTTTTTAGACCAAGGCGTGTTCAAAAACAATGTAATTACGAGAATGACGATGAACCAATTACAGATGGTGAACGGAATTTTAGAATAAACTAATTTTTTAGTACACTTGATATTGTTATAAGATCAATTAGTGAAAGGTTCGACTTATTGTCGTCCCATTCCCACCATTTTCAATTTTTATAGGATATTTGTAAATTTTCTGATTTACCAGATAAGGAACAACTAAATTGTTGTTTACAGCTTGAAGAAGTTTTAACGGACAAAAATCGTAATGAGCGTGACATAAATGAAACAGAATTGTTCCACGAGTTGCAATAAAAAAAAATATTATATTACAAACACCGACACATACGTTAAACTACATTATAAAAAAATTGGATTCATTCTGTTCCAATTGCAAGCGAAGCTTTGCGAATTTTGTTGACAATGCCTGTATCAGTTGCTTCAGCGGAGAGAACTTTCTCGAAGTTAAAGTTAATCAAAAACTACTTAAGATCTTCAATGGGCAGATTGAAAGTGATTTGTTGGACAATATAAATGTGACTGGTATTATTTCTGAATTTTCCAGAAAGAAAGCGCGTAAAGCTACTTTTATTTAGCGGTTATTTAGTTTCGTTTAGGTTATTTAGATTAGGTAACTATTTCTTGTTAAAAAAATGTTTATTTTTTGTTTGGTATTAAAATGTTTATTTTTGATTCACAGTTGTATAATTCAATAATTAGCGTCTAGCGATTATGTTGAATGTACATAATATAAAATCGTGTAAAATTTAAAAAATAAATGCACCAAAAAAGGCGCTGTGATCACATTTGCACGACAGCGCTCGACCAGGTTTGAACGACCCTGAAAATACTGAGAAATATTCGTACCACACCAAAACACTCCAACAGTAACTAGCACAAAAGATACAGAAAGCAGCCCTACTCCTACAAAAACTCACATCGCTTCAAACCCATGCATGCTCCGAGCGAAATACCTGAAAAGACCTCAACTGGCTGAAACCCGAATCGCTGAAATGCTGAAATCGTTCGAGATTTACATGCTGGTGCGGTACAGTAAACAGCACTCAACTCGGGTCTTGCCACTTTTCAAATCGCGTCTGCACTTTTGAGGTACTTAACTCTAATACCTCTAATCTTCTATAAGCTCTTATAGCACCTTAAGTGCCTCTCGATTATTGCCAAGCGGGCGTAAATGGCCCTTATGGAACGCATCGATAGAGAAATAGCTGTGTTTCTATGTTGTCGACATTTACCGAAGATTATCGCCCTGAATTGTTTGAAAGACACTAGTGAGAAAGATAAGGCATTGTTCGGAGGAAAATACAGGTTACAGGTTACGAGGATAAGTGGCTCATGACTGCTCTGAGATGTGTCGATGTGGGGATTTAGGTAACCGGTTCACTTTGTAAAAACTTGTATTACGAAGCGTTTTATTATCAAGCAAATCGTTAAAATAAACAAAACCGGTAGTCACTCATTAGACATTAGTCAAGGTGTCCCCCAAGAATCAGTATTGGGACTTTTTCTATTTATAGTATTTGCGGATGATCTCATATCATATCTGAATGAACACAATCGAATTACTGCAACCTGTTATGCAGATGACAAAAATATTTAATTTTTATTTATTTATTTTATTTATTTTCATTTATTTATACATTGTTCTACAGGTTACACCCAACTACAGAACAGGGATACAGGTAAAATTAAAATATAATACAATTTCAATAAAATGACAATATCAAAATTACAATAAATAACGAGAAAACAATACATACGGAATCAACAGAGTTAGAATAAATCACAGACATATTATAATAAAAAGAGATATAAAAAAGCAAGGAAACAACTTGCTGAATTGGATTTTTCGACAACTTCGACACTAATAGACCGGGATCCCACGCCTATTTTCAAAAATGAATAATAACAGTCTGAATCTTCCTGAGTAGCTTCATTTTGCCGAGACGCCCAACTTTTTCCTCTACGAAAATTCTCGATAGTGGTAGCTGATAAAATGCGCAGGCGTCAAACCTGTCGATTTGGTGAGTGCAAAAAATGCATTAATAACAGTTAGTTTTTCAGTTGAACCTCGAGATAATTCGATTAAGTACTCGAAATAACTTTTGTCCTAAAAAATGGATGGTAGGACTGAAGAGTAGGCACTCCCAACATGTACCAATGACGTGGTCATAAAAATTCATTAATAACCAGAGGATTTTTTTATCGTTGCTTGGTTAATATTTGAATAATTGAATGGTCATATTGTCCTACAAATTGAATGGTAGGTGTTCCCAGTCCTACGCTCCGAAATTGTCAATTCCATGTTAAAAAAAAATCATTAATAACAGGCTGAAACTTCCTGGGTAGCTTCATTTTGCCAAGACGCCCAACTTTTTCCCCTACGAAAATTCTCGATAGTGGTAGATAATAAAATGCGCAGGCGTCAATCATGTCGATTTGGTGAGAGCAAAAAATTTACTAATAACAGTTAGTACTCCAGTTGAACCTCGAGATAATTCGATGAAGTACTCGAAAAAACTTTTGTCCTACAAAACGGATGGTAGGACTGAAGAGTCCCCCACTCCCAACATGTACCAATGACGTGCTCACAAAAATTCATTAATAACCAGCGGATTTTTTAACCGTTGTTTGGTTAATATTTGTATAAATGAATGGTCATATTGTCCTACAAATTGAATGGTAGGTGTTCCCAGTCCTACGCTCCGAAATTGTCAATTACACGAAAATTCTTGATATTAGCAGCTAATAAATGAACTGCGTAGGCGAAAGTCATGTTGATTTGGTGAGCGCAAAAATTGTATGGCTAACTGTGAGTATCACTCAAATCTGAAACTCTCGGCTCATGGTGAAAAAAACCAATTGAATTAACTTCATTTCAAGGCTATAAAATCAATCTATTCGACCGTAAACCACGGGCTTAACTAGCCTACAGATATTTCGATCATACCTTCTGAAATAAGAAATTATCAAAATATTTTGTAATTAGACAGATTTGTCCTCATTTTTGATATGATATTTTCTTGATCCTGCCATCCTCATTACGTTGTTCAGTTCACAGATCGATCCTATGGCCAGTTTTCGAGCTACAGGGTGTGAAAAATTCCATTACTGCTGTTTTGAAAATTATGGATCGATTTGATTTTTTGCTTTAATTCGAAATCGATTTTTTTTATTAATAAACACATTAAATCTAATTTGTAGCTCGCAAGTCCCTCCATTCGAATAAGAAATTATATTTCACAAAGGTTGTTGCATTACATATCATGACAAGACACTGTTCAAAGAAATATATGAATAATAATACCATTAACATTTTTATTTTACAAATTCTTTGAAAAAGAATATGTCTTTATCAATTACATGAGGATTCATATTATGATTGCTAGTTCAACTGTTTTCCATGTACACAGTGACAATTTGAATGCTTAAAAAGGCTATATCTCAGGAACAAAATGAAATAATTATTACGAATTGTCCATATCTGTTAATTACATTTTTCAGAAATCTGTTCTTCTGATACCTCCTTGAATAGCTGGTGAAAAATGCTCTCCCACTCCTTTCCCTTCCCTTCCTCATTATTTGAAATTGTTTTTTCCGTTATCCAGATGTCGTCCCCTTACGAACGGCAGCCCTCAAAATACGAAACTTGCGAGAGCCAAGGATTAACGAATTCTTACTTTTTACGTGCTATTCCACTTTCTCGGGCCATCAGAGAAATATAAGCAGTCGCTAGGCTTCTAACCCACGACGGGCGACCAAAGTGGATAAAAGACAGGTATTTTAACTACCCGTAAAATATAATATCTCTTTCGAACTGGAGTTTTTGAGGCCTCTGGAGATACCATACATCTTGTTTTAGCAAAGAGCAGAATTTCACAATTCGTCTGACCTCTCTGAAAGTTTTCAATAATAAATTTCAGCTCTTCAGACGACGATGCGGTGCTGCAGGTTTTTTCCGGTTTCCCTGCATCTGTTGAAGCGCATGCGACATCATTCAAGCCGCCCCGGAGTGCAGATTGATTATTTCAATGTTTTTACTTTGTTATTGTTGTTTTCAATATGTTTATAAAAATTATGAAAGTTAAACAAAATTTCCCACTTATTTCATAAACTTTTCACGTAAATTATGATATTTTTGAATCGAACAAACAATTATACATTGAAAGTAACTTTGCTTCACGAATAAAAGTATATTAAATTAGCTAAACCACAATATCAAAATAATTCGTTATTTTGAATAATTTTTGTAGGACTAGCGATACATACCCGTTTTTTTGTAGGACACTGTATTATTTAGGTGAAGAATGCACTAACATTTCATGTGTTATCATTGTCCTACAGTTATTAATAAATTTTTTTTACCATGGAATTGACAATTTCGGAGCGAAGGACTGGGAACACCTACCATTCAATTTGTAGGACAATATGACCATTCAATTATACAAATATTATCCAAGCAACGACAAAAAAATCCTCTGGTTATTAATGAATTTTTATGACCACGTCATTGGTACATGTTGGGAGTGGGGGACTCTCCAGTCCTACCATCCATTTTGTAGGACAAAAGTTATTTCGAGTACTCCATCAAATTATCTCGAAGTTCATCTGAAAAACTAACTGTTATTAATGAATTGTTTGCACTCACCAAATCGACATGTTTGACGTCTGCTCATTTTATTAGCTACCGCTATCGAGAATTGTCGTAGAGGAAAAAGTTGGGCGTCTCGGCAAAATGAAGCTACTCAGGAAGATTCAGCCTGTTATTATTCATTTTTGAAAATAGGCGTGGGATCCCGGTATACATATAAGTTAAAAAATATCAATACCTACGATTTAACGGAAGTAAAAAGATTTAATCGCAGAGACAGAACAATGAAAGATGTCAAGCTCACAGCTAGCCGAATTGCATTTGACACACATGTTATGCAACGGTGAGTATTTCAAGATATTTGTACGAGGCGTTGGCAGATAAAACGGATTGTCTACTCTCGACGTTGGTCTGGGTATTGACTAGTTTGAATAGAAAAATTGTGGAGTATGGAGTTTCAACCAAATGCATTGAGAATCGTATATGCTGGTAAATTTCATCCTTTTCTGTATAAATAACAATTTAAATGTCATTTGGAATGATCCCAGTTTTACGAAAGTTAGGTAATAGCAAATGTGTTTTACGTTTTCAGTCCACAAATTGTTCCTAATATGCTCCCAGAGCAAATAAATTTATGAATCGGATTCAAAACATTATAAGATGAAACCATTTTGCATTTGATAGTATTTATTTTTATGAAGGTTTTACAACAGCAGTATACACATACACTTACGAAGGCGTAGAAGGGCCACGAACAAATTTTTTTTGGAATCCCGACTTTGATCTCAGACCCCCGACTTTAATCTGGGACCCTAGACTTTAATCTCGGGAGTCCGACTTTAATCTCGGACCCCCGACTTTAATCTTGGGAATTCGACTTTCATCTCGAACCCCCGACTTTAATCTCGGACCACCGACTTCAATCTTGGACCCCCGACTTTAATCTTGGACCTCCGACTTTAATCTTGGGGGTCCGACTTTAATCTCGGACCCCCGATTTTAATCTTGGGGGTACGATTTTGTGTCTATACGAGGATGTATTCATATCTAGTTAGCCTAGACCAGTTCCCTGCATAAACAAAATATTACGTTACCATAGCAACGAACAAAAAATTATTAGAAGTGTCAGTGTGAAGTTTGACGTCAAAAAAGTAAACCAGAGTTACGCAATAAATTTAAAAAAAAATGTGTCCACCGAAATTGTGAAAATCGAAAAATTGGAGTATCGAGCCATCATCAAGTACCTGTATTTAAAAGGGTTAAGAGGTAAGCAGATTTACGGAGATATGCTAAATACCCTTGGTGATCAATGTCCTTCGTATGCGACCGTGAAAAATTGGACTGCAAGCTTCAAAAGAGGTAAATTTTCCATTGAAGATGATGACCGATCGGGAAGGCCAGTTTCTGTGTCAGTCTCCGAAAATATCGATGCAGTTCATGACATGATTTTAACAGACCGTCGAATTGGGCTAAAACGGATATCTGAAGCACTGAATATTTCATACGAACGCGTTCATCATATAGTTCACGTCAATTTGGACATAAGAAAAATTGTTGCAAAATTGATCCCCAAATGTTTGAATGTTGACCCAAAGCGTGCAAGGGTAGTAGCATCGCACACGATCTGTGCTCGATTTAAAAACGATGTAGACTTCTTAAACCGAATTGTTACTATGGATGAGACTTGGGTACATTTCTACGATCCAGAAAAAAAGCAACAATCGATGGAATGGCAACACTCCGGTTCTCCAAGACCTAAGAAGTTTTGTGTCCAAAAATCTTCTGGAAAAGTTCTTGCTTCAGTTTTTTGGGATTGCCATGGTGTAATCATGATTGATTTTTTGTATGAGGGTAGTACAATAACTGGAGATTACTATTCGACATTACTGACCACTCTACGGGGAAAAATTAAAGATGAAAGACGCGGAAAGCTATCCAAAGGTGTTTTGTTTTTGCAGGACAACGCCCCTGCACACAAATCTCATGTTGCCATACAAAAAATTCGTTCGTGATTTCTGAACTGAAAAAAAGTTTAAAAGGTCGTAAATTTTCTTCCAACGAGGAGGTAATAAAAGCTGTGGAGGTCTGGTTTGCAGAGCAAGAAGAAACATTTTTTTTGAAAGGTCTAGAGACGTTGCAGGTTCGCTGTAATAAATGTATCCAATTAAGAGGAGAATATGTTGAGTAATAAAATATTTTGACAATGAAATTTTGTTTGGTTCTATAGTAGGCTAAGAATTTTTCAGTATATCCTCGTATTCAAGGTTAGAAGTTTTCAACTTGGTTCAAGATGTTTTTGTAAACTAAGTCTATAAGCTCCCAGACCCGACAAAAACCACTCACAACTCATTCGCCTATCCACATCGAACGGCTAATTCTCAATTAACTATCCCTATACAGAATGATTACATAAGGGAAATAGTAAACGTCGGTAATGAGGAGGTGAACCGGATTGGTAGCCAATGCGATCCTTTCGGTCGGTTTCCGTTTTAGTGCTGACCTGCAGCAATTGGGTTCAATCAGCGGTAATTGATTAAGACCACGAGCCACGAGCAAAACTTCAAACTACCCACTCTATCGATTATCCTGTTGCCACTTGTGCTAAATAAAAGAGAGGGCAATGATGACAAAAGCCGAATAAACTACCTTCTGCTAGTCTACACTTGAAAAAGGCTCCTCAGTGAATTCACACACACTCACACACCATTTCTTTTAATTGCAATATGAATAACATACCCACCAAATTGACAATAATCCACAGGATATCGGTGATTGTTTTTTCGCTGTCAGGTTAGTAATAAATTTTGTCTTTGAATGTTTGAAAGACTGCATTGAAACACTGACATGTGTCAACACTGTCAAGTTCAATATTTTTAAATTTGAATTTACTGAAAAAATATTCGAGCTCGTTGCAAATGTTTTGTTCGTATATACAAAAAAAGTTACGTTTCACAGATTCCCTAAAACCAAAGAACTGCGCGAAAATGGTTGTTCCATTTGAATCTTCCCATCGACGAACTGGAAATCTTTTATCGTAAAAGAATTTCTGAAAATCATTTCAAGGAGAGTGATGTTGGGCTTATATATTCAACTAAACTAACAATTATGAACTAATAATTAAGAATTTTCATTACAGAATTAGGGAGAGTAAAAGATTGGGAAGACATACCGTTTATATCAAAACTCTGATGTTGTTGAATTCCATTCTCGATGTTCACATTCGAAATTTGAGAAAACACTTTCCTCTTTAGACCCCATTATCTGAAAATGTTCTCAATACTTTAAACAAAGAAGGTGAAAGAATAACTGATTCTGTTTCTTGTAACTCTGAAGTTGGTAAGATTTACTTTTGTAACACTGATGTTGGTGAGTTAACTAAATTTGATGCGTTTTCTGTTAGGAACTGTTAATGAAGAAAGTATTACTATTGGATCTGTACAGGAAGATAGCCCATATCACACCGAATCCATCCATGAAACTGTTGACTGTTGTCTTTCTGAATATGGTTATAATTGTGCAGAGTTACTGAATAGTTGATCCCTGACGATGAGTGAAGCACACAACATAAAACAAATCCCCAATGTGCTTCTCAACTTTGGAAAGAAAACGAATGACTAGGTTTACATCTTCGGAAATTGTAAATTATAGACCGATTGCCATAATATCAGTGTTCTCAAAATTGGTTGAAATAATTTTATCGGAGCTCATCTATAAGCACGTACGTAATACAATTTCTGAATTCCAACATGGCTTTGTGAAGTGTCGTGGCACTGCATCAAATCTTTGTATTTTTATACAATATGTTTCCGACAAACTGGACCAACGTAAGCAAGTTGATGTGGTGTATAAGGACTTCAGCAAAGCATTTGATCGGGTTTCACATCACCAATTGCTCAAGAAATCATCAAGCTTTGGCATTTCGAGGAGCCTCCAATATCTCCTCGAATCATATCTTAGTGAAAGAAAACTATTTGTAGAATATGAAGGAATTAAATCGTTTACATTTACTGCAACTTCATGGGTTCCCCAAGGTTCAAACTTGGGTCCAGTATTATTCCTTCTATTCGTCAATGATATTTCCAAAAGTATCAAGTCTAAAAAACTACTTTTCGCTGATGATATGAAGATTTTCAGAGAGATTGAGGATCACACTGATTGTATCTTATTACAAAACGATATCATTGAGTTACAAGATTGGTGTCAGAAAAATGAACTATCATTAAACATTGGTAAGTGTAAAATAATGACCTTTGCAAGGAAACCTTCTGTTTAAATGTATAACTATAAATTGGATAATATATTATTGACAAGAATTACCGAATCGAGAGATCTGGGAATAATTTTTGATGAAAAACTAACGTTTTCTTCTCATATCGAACAAGTAACGTCCAGTGCAATGAAAGTTCTAGGATTTGAGATGCGTAATAGCAAAGAGTTTTCTTCAATAGAGGCAATTAGCTCCATTTATTACTCTTTGGTTAGAAGCAAACTGGAATACTGTAGCTCCATATGGAATCCTTGCCAAGGAAAATATATATATACTGCATTGAAGCTGTTCAGAAAAAGTTTTTGATATTTCTTTACTTAAAAAAGCATGGTTCATACCCCATGAGAGGGCATAGCTATGAATTACTCCTGGAAGAGTTCAAATACACATCACTTAAAAAACGCCGTCAAATTAACGATATACAAAATCATACATAATCAAATTGATTCATCTACCCTACTTTCATCTTTGAATTTTAATGTTCCCCGTATAACTTCCAGATCACAAATAACATTTCACATCGACGTGCCTAACTCTCAACAACACTTTCACTGTCCTTTGACTTCTATGTATAGAAGCTACAATAGTTTACAAAATATTGATATTTTCTTTTTACCTGTATCTCAGTTTAGGAAAGCACTATATAATGCACTACTTGACTGATTTAGACTGATGCCAACAAGTTACAATGTTACGTGGTATGTTATGATAATATAGATTTTGTTTTATTTTTCATGATTAATATAAGCTTTTTACTTACATAGTACATACTCCTGTAATTGGGTCTTATGACCTGTTGGATGTATTTTCTCAATAAATAAATAAAATAAATCTTCCAAACTT
Organism: Chrysolina oricalcia; assembly: GCA_944452925.2. Lineage (NCBI taxonomy): Eukaryota > Metazoa > Arthropoda > Insecta > Coleoptera > Chrysomelidae > Chrysolina > Chrysolina oricalcia. Next base: position 14,616,533 of record OX101828.2, read on the forward strand.
GCACTCATGATCAAACAGAACGACTAAATGATAGAAAACAGCAACCATGAGAGCTGGGTTGGATAATGAGGATGATGTTGCAGCTAAATATGAAACAGAAAATGCAGATTTCATATGTTTCTCATGTGGACTTGTTATTTTAACCCAGGAATCCCTTTCTTGTCAAAGTCCCCTGACAGTGTTGTTTGTGATACCAGTACCAGTATCTACCATTTGTTGGAAATAAAAACATTTGTATCTAGAGCATTTTAAAAAAACATACACTGTGAAACAATGCGTGGCACAGGGGTATTTCTTGACAACAGTAATGGAGTGTTAGCTTTATAAAAACATAAATTCTTTTCAAATTCTAGGGCAATTAGCTCTAATGGGATTACATTGTTGTGGACTTGGATTTGGATCCTGTACGAGTATTGAAAAGATTCAATTTTGAATATTTCAAATCCAAACATAAGCTTTATACAGTCAGTGTTCACTGTGGTTTTGGAGTCGATTCTTGTCACTACTACATACTTTGGCCAGGTAGAACAGACTGGTATAAATTTGATGACAGTTGCTTGAATAGACTGTTTTCCATTGAATTGGAGCCTCTAGAGACCATACTTCCTTTGCACTTAAAAGCAGCTATTTATAATTGAACAGACCTTGTTAAGAGTTTTCATTCAATCAATTCCAACTCTTCGAATGATGTGGTGTTAGATGTTTTTCCGGGTTTTCTACATCTCTTAAAGCAAATGCGTCACCGAATCAATTTAAGCAGCCCTGGAGCTTCGATACATCTTTTTCATTATTTCTTTGTTATTGATGTTTAAGGATGTTTCTTAAAGCTAACACTCCCTTACTCTTGTTCCACTGTTCCACACATTGTTTTACAGTGAATGTTTTTTTTTCAATCTTCTGGATACAAATGTTTTCATTTCCTACAAATGGTAAATATTGGTACCTACTGGTATCAAAAACAACTCTGTCGGTGGATGTTGACAAGAAAGGGATTCCTGGGTTGATAACAAGTCCACATGAGAAACATGTGAAATCTGCATTCTCTGTTTCATATTTAGCTGCAACATCATCCTCATTATCCAACCCAGCTTTCATGGCTGCTGTTATTATTATTTGGGCCTTCTGTTTGATTATGGGATCAAGTTTGGAAGATGTAATCCTAGTCATTCGTTTTCTTTCCAAATTTGAGTAGCACATTGGGGATTTGTTTTATTTTCTATGTTGTGTGCTTCACTCAGCGTCAGGGATCAACTATCCAGTTACTCTTACATAACAAATTTGGCGACGAGAAGAAACCCTCAATAATGGATGCTGAACAATTCAGTACATTAATTGCAACCCTTACAAAAGCACTACAAGGTAACCAAAGCACCAATACAAATCTTCAAGAAAATATCTCTTTGGAACCTTTTTCTGAAGAGAATGAGAGCTGGAAAATGTTTACAAAACGACTGGAGAATTTTTTCTCTATGAAAGATTTTACGGGTACTCCACAATTTGTTGAAAACAAAAAGAAAGAACGGTTATTGCATACGATGGGCACTAAAACTCTACAACTTCTATACTCTTTGACATGTCCAGATGATCCTTAAACCAAATCGTACAACACCTTATTATATTTAATACAAAATCATCTCAGTCCTACTTCAAGTACTATAGCCGAACAAAATCGTTTCACGAAACGTGTCCAACAAGAAGAAGAAACGATTGCAAATTACGTTACTGAATTAAAAAGGCTCTCTGCAAAATGTAAGTTCATTTGTGACACATGCAAGGCTTCAACATCCGATGCACATTTACGACTTCAGTTTGTTAGTGGTTTGAGAAACACAAACCTTATTGAAAGATTATTACAACTCAAAGATCCTGACAATAAGTTCAAATATTGTGTTGATGTAGCACTGACTATGGAGTTAGCTCAAAAGGACTCAAAGGAAATTCATTCTTCACAAGCTAGTACTAGTACTACATTCCAAAATCAAATAACACCACCGCAGAAACGTGAACAGAAGTCAGATGTTTCTTACATGAATGTGGAAAAATGGTGTTATCGTTGCGGAGACAAAACTCACTTAGCCAATGCCTGTAGACATAAAAATTCCCAATGCACAGCCTGTTTTAAATATGGCCATTTAAGTAGTGTATGTATGAAGAAAGGACGAAGAGAAACAGTTCATCAAGTAGAAGAGGAACTAGAAGAAACAGAAAATAGTGTTCAATACGAAGACTTGTTTTTCATGAATATGCTTCAAAACGGTACATTGCCTGAATCATTAAAAAAACCGGACAAGATTTTAGTTGATATTAGACTGGATGGAAAGATCATCAAGTTTGAGTATGACACAGGAGCAGCAGTTTCTTCAATTTCACATGAATTATTTATCGATAAATATCCTGCAAAATCATTTCAAAGAACAAATCTACCGTTGAGAACGTACACTGGAGAAATCATTAGACCAGTGGGTTTTTCAACTTTTCAAGTTAGAGTCGAAAATCAAAGTGAATCATTGAATTTATACGTTCTTCCAGGAAAAGTTTAACCAATTTTTGGCAGAGAATGGATGCATAAGATTAAAGTCGATTTACCTCAGATATGTCAATTACAGAAAGAAAATATTACAGAACTTTTAAAATTGCAAATTTTGACAAAGATGAAAACTGATTTCCCGGAAGTATTTGAACCTGGACTTGGAAAAATCCTAAATTATGAAGCAAAATTGTTTTTACCAGAAAATACTCAACCTATATATGTGCCTGCAAGAAGAGTTCCTTATGCATTGAAAGAAAAAGTTGAAAATGAAATTGACAGATTAGAAGAAATAGGAGTTTTGTCTAAAATGGAATACAGTGAATGGGGTACGCCAGTAGTTTCCATTATAAAAAGTGATGGTTCGATTAGACTTTGTGCCGATTTTAAAGTTACATTGAATGAAGTACTGATGAATGATAAATTTCCGATTCCAAACATAGAAGTAATTTTTGCAACGACAATGCATGGAGGAAAAATCTTTACCACGTTAGACATCCGTGAAGCTTATTTACATATGCCAATGAATGAAGAAAGTGCAAAGATACAGGCAATATCTACGGAAAAAGGAGATTACAAAGTTAATAGGTTAATGTTTGGTACTAAAGTTGCTCCAGCCATATGGCAACGATACATTACAAATTTATTAAATAAGATACCTGGTGTTTGGACGATATCAAAATTCAAGGTGATACGTTACAAAAAAATGTAGATCGTTTGAGAATAGTGTTGAAACGTCTACAGGAAGCTGGACTACACATAAAACAGGATAAGTGCAAGTTCTCCGAAAATCTATCACATACTTAGGTCATAAAATTACAGGAAGAGGTTTAGAAAAAACTGAAGAAAAAATTAAAGCGATAAAACATGCTCCAGTACCAACAAACGTAACTGAATTGAAAAGTTGGTTGGGTTTAGTTACATACTATGGAAGGTTTCTAAAAAGCCTAGCTACTAAATTACATTCCCTATATGTACTTTTGCAAAATAATACTTCTTTCAGATGGACATCAGCTTGTGAAAACGCTTTCAACTTAATGAAAAATGATATTACATCTGATCAAGTTCTCTGCGCATACGATCCTCAATTACCACTAGTTTTGGCTACCGATGCTGGTCCCAAAGGTTTGGGAGCAGTTCTTTCACATATTTTTACAGATGGCACTGAACATCCAATTGCTTTTGCTTCAAGGAGTTTAACGAAGACAGAACAAAATTACAGTCAAATAGATAAAGAAGCGTCTTCAATTTTTTGGGCATGTAATGAATTCTTTCAGTATTGCTATGGACGTAAATTCAAGTTGGTTACTGATCATCAACCACTAGTTTCAATATTTCACCAAAGCAAGAACCTTCCCAGTATGGTAGCTACTAGAATGCTCCATTATGCACAATTTTTGCAAGGTTTCGATTACGAAATTGTTTACAGATCCACAGAGAAACATTCGAATGCTGACGCTTTATCTAGGTTACCTATGAATATTACAGAAACGTTTAAACAAACAATAGATGGTGTTACAATACATCAGCTACAGCAAATTCTTGCTTTGCCAGTAACACACAGGGAAATTGCAACAGATACACAAGAGGATCCTGTTCTAAAAAATGTCCATAGATGTTTAAAGACTGGTAAAAAAATTGAAGAAGGTGGATTCAGAGGAAAATATATGGAATTTTCTTTAAACGAAGGTACTGTTATGAAGGAGTCACGTATTATTATACCTAAAATATTACGCCAAAGAGTATTGGACGAATTACATGAAGCACATACTGGAATAGTAAGAATGAAAGCACTTGCTCGATCTTTCGTTTGGTGGCCTAAAATAGATGTCGATATTGAGGAAATGGCTAAGAAATGTCAAAGTTGTCAGTCGATGTTACATGAGAAGACAAAAATTCCACCACATTGTTGGGAAACTCCAAAAGAACCTTGGCAACGAGTGCACCTTGATTTTGCGGGACCTTTTCAAGGAACTTACTTTCTTGTGATTTGTGATGCGTTTTCCAAGTGGCCAGAAATATTCGTTACAAATTCTATGAACACAATTAAGACCATTTCAATCTTGCGAAGTACTTTTGCACGCTATGGGTTGCCAATTATGCTGGTGAGTGACAATGGAGGAACATTTACGTCACAAGAGTTCAAACATTTCCTTAAAAGTAATGGAATAATACACAAATTTACTGCTCCTTATCACCCAGCATTAAATGGTCAAGTCGAGAGATATGTTGGTACCATGAAAAACACATTAAAAAAAATAATGAGGGATCTAAAACTTTAGAATTTTCTTATCCAGTATCGAAAAACACCTCACTCATCTACCAATCAGTCACCTTCGCAGCTGATGTTTGGAAGAGAAATCAGAACGAAACTTGATTTAGTTAGGTTCCAGGCACCTGTGGAAATCTCCTATTAAAATCCAGGAGTTCCAAATTTCACTGTTGGGGAAACGGTTCGAGTAAGGAACTACGACAAAAGAAAAAAATGTTTGTGGGAATTCGGAAAAATTTGTAAAAGAGAAAGTAATTTGATTTATTTAATTGAAATTGAAGGACGAATGATAAGGAGGCATGTAAACCAAATAGCTTCGACAAACGTAGTGATTCCAAATTCTTCCCAATCCCAATTTTGCTTTGTGCCAGATACAAATTACTTAAGAAATTCTGAAAATGATGACTCACAGCCCGCTCGAGCGAACTCTTCGGAAAACTCGACAACAAATTTTGGAAGTGGCGAGAGCAGCTCTGGTACTGGTCGTGCTTCTGTAATCAGTAATTATTATCAGGCAAACCCAGACCTTTCTACTCCATCAAGAAACGATCAGAGACTAGAATCCGAATTGAGTGATTCAACTATAACCTTGCGAAGAAGTACAAGAGTAAGAAGGCAACCAGAAAGATTTAATCTCTAATTTATCGGGGAGGATTTTATTGTGTTCATTCTGTATATTTTTATATTTGGAGTATGTCATATTTTTGAATGATTAGTCTTGTCATGATTTTGTCATTAAAGTTCTCACTTTTCATTTGAAACTTTTATTGCTTATTGTATAGAACTAGAGCAAATACATAACACTCTGCACAATTATAACCATGTTCAGAAAGACAACAGTTTCATTCATGGGTTCGGTGTGATATGAGCTATCTTCCTCTACATAACCAATAGTATTACTTTCTTCATTAATAGTTCCTAACAGAAAATGCCTCAAGTTTAGTTGACTCACCAATATCAGAGTTACATAAGTAAATCTTACCAACTTCAGAGTTACAAGAAACATAATAATCAGTTATTCTTTCACCTTCTTTGGTTGAAGTATTGGGAACATTTTCATTAAATGGAAAGTGTTTGCTGGAATTTCGAATTTGAACATCCAGAATGGACCTCATCAACATCAAAGTTTTGACATAAACGGTGTCTTCCCAATCTTTCACTCTCCTTGAAATGATCTCCAAAAATTCTTTTACTGTGAAAGAATTCTAGTTCGTCGATGCAAAGATTCAAATGGAACAACCAATTTCGCACAAGTTCTTTAGTTTTCGGGAATCTGTGAAATGTAATTATTTGTTTTTGTATATTTGCACACATTTCAGCAAAATGGAACACAACATTTGCAACAAGCTCGATTTATTTGGAAATATTTTTAAAAAAAATTCAAAATAAAAAAAAATCAACTTGGCACTTGACAGTGTTGACACATGTCAGTGTATCAATTCAGTGTTTCAAACATTTAAAAACAAATTATTCTACCAAGCTGACAGCAAAAAAAATGTTCACCAATTAATAGCCCGTGCAATATTGTCAAGTCCTGAAATTGTTGATATGTGTTAATGTACTTGTTGAAAAATAAAATACAATGAAAGTAAAAACTAACGGAGCATAGAATATGTTTACCATAATGTGGGAGGAAAGCTCTTTGAGAGTTTTAGATAATACTTCAAAATTACCTCTTTTCTAATTTTTTTCACTATTTTTGTCCTAATGCAATTAAGCAGAGTATCACACTCTTCTTCATATTGGAATCTTAAATTTAAGTGGTCAATGTAATGATTAGAATTTTTAATAATACAGATGAGAGTAAGGTTTCATGGACTGGAAGCGTTTCTCAAACGAAAAAGTAAAGAATCTGATCCAAAAAAGTACCAAGTGTTCAGTCGGGATGATGTTGTCGAAGGAACCCGCAACTTGGCTGGAATTTTACTATTTTATAGCGAGATAGGTTGTTAACAAAAATGTGTGAGTATAAATGATTTTGTATATGTTGTTTCTGAGATATAACCTGTCAAAGTTCGTAGGATTGACGAATCTGTACCTTTACTTGGGATGCTTTAATTGGTACTAAAATATAAAAATAAAAATAGAAAACTCTTTTTCCCATAATATAGACTAATGTCAGTTACCGCCACTGGGCTAAGCACGGCAGTATAAACAAGGAAAGTGATGACGTCACAAATGGCATTCCTGTCAAAAACTGATTCCAAACAAACCTTCATCGAATTAAAATCAGCTTGTCCGATATTGTTTCCGTTAAAGTTTTTCAACTTCTTTTGCTCGAGTAAACAAAATCCAAACAACCAAACACAATTTAATGAATGTCACCTAAAATTATTTGTTTGGAATCAGTTTGTGACAATGATGACATTTGTTACACTTTCCTCGTCTATTCTTTGATGAAGGTATATAGCAAGAACTACACGCGAGCGAAGCTTTTCTACTACTATTTTATCTACTACTATTCTTTCTTTTTTTATCCACTTTTTGTAGAAAGGTTTATCCCTTATTTCTTGTTGAAGATCAGTAGCAACAAATACGCGAGCGAAGCAACCGCGCTCGGCCGAGCGCGCGCTTTTCTACTACTATTTTATTTTTTCTCTACTTTTTGTTGAAAAGTTTATTCCTTATTTATTGGTGAAGATTCATAGCCAGAAATACGCGCGCTTCTCCACTACTATTTTATTTTTCCTCTACTTTTTGTAGAAAGCTTCATTCCTTATTTCTTGGTGAAGATTCATAGCCAGAAATACGCGAGCGAAGCGAGCGCGCGCTTTTCTACTACTATTTTATTTTTTCTCTACTTTTTGTAGAAAGGTTCATTTCTTATTTCATGGTGAAGATTCATAGCCAGAAATACGCGAGAGAAGCGAGCGCACTCGGCCGACATTTCGCAATTGCGCGCGCGCGGAATTGCGAAATGTCGGCCGAGCGCGCGTTTTTCTAGCACTATTTTTTTCTCTACTTTTTGTAGAAAGGTTCAATTTTTACGTGGAGAAATAATAATGCAATACTCGGTAAACTGCAACATTACGATGTTATACCAAAAAGTAGGGTAATACAATGCCACGTAGTTGTTGCGACGGTTTTTTCATATTGATGGGTGATACGAATAAAGCTGAAGAAGTTAGATGGTGTTGCAACGGTATAGTACGGAAAAAGAAATCTAAATCCAAAAGATGCCACGGGCGCAGAATTTCGAAATGTCGGCCGAGTGCACGCTTTTCTACTATTATTTTATTTCTTTCTCTACTTTTTGTAGAAAGGTTAATTCCTTATTTCTTGGTGAAGATCAATAGCAAAAAATACGCGAGCGATGCGAGCGCGCTCGGCCGACATTTCGCAATTCCGCGAATATTATAGGAAAAAGAGTTTTGAATTTTTATTTTCATATTTTAGTACATGATCAATTTGTACCTTCATTTGGGTTGCTTTAATTCATTACCAATTAAAGCATCCCAAGTAAAGGTATACAGATTCAGAATATACTAAAATATCAAAACAAAAATTGAACACTATCTTTTCCACAATATACCTAGTCGAATGTCAGTTACCTCTGAAGAACGTTTGTTTCCGCTTAATGTCAGTAAATTTTTAACTTCTAAAGACTTGATCATACTCTCGCGAAATTCGCAATTTTTCTGAGAATAAAATGGTTACCAGTCATGCCCGACCAGTCGTTGATGCAGAACGCATGGTTCTGCATCCATTTTATTCGCAGAAAAATTGCAAACGCGAGAGTATGAACGAGACTTAACAGGGTTTCATGAGAGGTAGCGCGAAAAGTGTCTTGTGAATTTCAGAATATCGGAACACGACCGTTTGTTATCCATATCTGTCATACTGTCATTTTTAGTTACTTGCTGTCAATAAACGATTTCCATTTCCAGCAAATGTATTGTTATGTTAATTCAAATCTTATATTTTCAATACAAAGTTGAAAGTACTGCAAAATGTGCCAAAAATGCGTGAATTGATGTGTCTAGATCATGCTGATATAAGGCAAAGGCAAATTTGTTGCTTTTTGTGGAAAAAATTTGATGTTGAAAATACCCTGTTTGTGACATTCAATTGGTTGTAAATCAAAAAGTAAGTGAGAGCGAGGCTTCAGATTTGTGTTCAAGGACCTCGAAATAACTCCCAAAAAAAATTTCGATAAAATCGGGGTTACCACCCTAAGCTGCAATTGTACCAAAGTATCATCTGGAGTTTTTCTAATGAAAAGTAATACTTGTCTACCTTCCAACAACTTTGATTTTTTAGGAATGTATCCTTTTGATTTAACTTTCAGAAAGGCCATCAGTTGACTGAATGCTGATATATCAATGTTTTCTTTAACAATCAATGTAGATTTCATCTTTGAGTATTTGGTCCATAGACTATTTGCACTATATTTTTCAGACTGAAATAATGTAAAATAAATAAAAAATATTAATATTTTTCATGAGATAAACTCACCAGATCCTGGAAGTATGCCATTAAGACAGTCTCATTTACGGTATTCACTCTGTTTTCATCTTTCCATTTCAAAAAATGGTCATACTCCTTCTCGTATAAGTATTTGGATTTCACAGGCAGTAAATTTCTTAACGCTTTTTCATCTTTGAGCGTCACATTCTGTGGGATCTCCATAATTATTATGAATACAACCGTTTTCAGTTTCCTCCACTAACAAGCTTGTTAATTCTTACAAAAATACAGCGTCATTTTATTAAATAAACAACCCTTAGCAACCTCTTCAATGCTTCCATGGAAATTGCATAGAAGCTCAGTCACTTGTGCACAGTTGCCGACCAGAACGCAGTAAATACCATGAGAAGAAATTTATGATAATTTTTTCGTGAAAAATAAAATCTTGTATGCACCACGAGCGTTACTAGATCCTAACGCCCATCGGGCAACATTCGTCCCTCGGGCCAAAGGCCCTCGGGTGAATGTTACCCTCCGGGCGTTAGGATCTATATAACGCACTTGGTACATGAATAGCTATTATCTACTCGATATAAGTTGATGCAATTTGTTGAATATAGTTGATTAGTATAATATTCAACCAATGTGCTAGCACACTTGGATGTACAATATAGTTTTTTATCCCTACAATCGATATATTGGGATGGAGGTGCTATCTGATGGGTATGAATCTGTATATATGGAAAAAAAATTTCATTCTTTTCATTCCGTTTTGAAAACTTAATTGATTTAAAAGTTTTTTATTAAAATAATTATTCCAAACTAAGTTGTAATCAGAAACGGAATGAGATGAACTTAAGCCTCACTGAATTTTTTACAACTATACAAAATAGTTATTTATTATACAAGGGAAAAAAGTAGTAGATTTTAGCTCGAGGTTGTGTTGTCTCCCGACGCGAAGCGGAGGGAGACAAAAAACCAAGAGCTAAAATCTCATATTTTTCCCGTGTATAAAACACAATTTTTTTCTTTGGCGGGAAAAACGACGATTCAACAGTGAGAAAAACATATTATCACAATATTATATTGAAGTCAGAATATTATCGATATGAAATTTGAATTTTTAAACTAGTAAGCTGTTGTACGTATAGCGACAATTAGACCAGCGTTGCTAAGGAAAACTTCAAAGTAATCAAACATCTGTCAGTTTAATTCTGTAATTTGATTTGAAAATTGCGAACTCAGTAATTGTTAAATAGTTATTTTGAATAATATAAAGTTGAAAAATGTCTGATTCCAAGTTTTCTCTGACTCCACCGGAGTTGGTAGAAGCAGCGAAAGTAACGTCACGAAAATTATTGCCAGCCAAATCGCGGAAAACTTACGAAACCGCGTATTCAAGATTTATGGAATGGAAGATGAGAAAGACATGCAGTTCTTTCTCGGAGACGGTGTTATTGGCTTATTTTTCGGAACTGGCACAACAACAAAAGCCATCAACAGTGTGGTCGAATTATTCAATGATTAAAAGCATGTTACGATCCAATAATAATGTAGACATTTCAAAATATTTCAAGCTGATTACATTTCTGAAACAAAATGGGAAAGGTTACACGCCCAAGAAAGCTGCGATTTTTACGAGTACACAAATTAGTGATTTTTCAAATAATGCACCCGATGAAGTTTATTTAATGGCCAAGGTTGTTGTTGTATTTGGGATTGCAGGAGCTTGTAGAATTTGTGAAATCAGCCAGGTAACATTAGATGATATCGAAGATTCGGGAAAGTTATTAGTTGTGAAACTGAAGCAAACAAAGAACGATGTAAACAGAAGATTTATAGTAACTGAAGAATATATTAAATTTTACCGAATGTACATAGCCCTTCGTCCAGCAGCAGCAAAGGATCGCCGCCTGTTTTATGCATATCGCAATGGAAAGTGTATCAATCAGGTTGTGGGTAAAAATCAGTTTTATAAGTTACCTGAAACAGTAGCTAATTTTCTTCAACTTGAAAATGCTAGCTCATATACAGGTCATTCATTTCGAAGATCGTCTGCTACACTTTTAGTTGAATCTGGGGGAGATTTGATGACACTGAAGAAACATGGCGGTTGGAAGTCATTAACGGTCGCTGAGGGCTATGTTGATTAATCGGTGGCACAAAGGAAAGAAATTGCTAATAAAGTGTTCAGAACGTGTGGCAGTGCTGAAATAACACCCGATTTGCGACCATCTACATCAACGGCAGTTGTGTCCATGTTAGAAAAAAATATTATTTCAACACAAGGAAATCCGACTGTTGTATCGAATAGTTCAAGGTACATGTCATTCATGCAATGCACATTCAATAAATGTAGTTTTAATATAAAGGAAATGTAACTTATGTTCAATAAAATATTCTAAACTTAAGTATCTTCCCTTATCTATGTGTGAATATGTCCGGGAAAAAAGTACTCACTTTTTTCCCGGGGAAAAAAGTAATTTCATGAAAAGTTATATTTTGTTACCTGGCAACAGAAATGAAATGTCAAATTTTTTTCCCGTCACAGAAAAAAAATTAATAATATTACCATTCCGGTTCGCCGATGAGTAGGGCTTCCAAAAAGCCGCTCCCACACCAACATGCTAGATAAAACTATAATCTAGAGCAGGTTTGGCGGAATATAAAAGACGGATTACTCGGTCAGATGTCAAAGAAGCGCTCTGATATATTCCGCACTGATTAAAAAGCGACATCAAAAGCTCCTGCCTCTCCGTCACGGGGTAGAGTAAACGACAATCACAGTCCACAATCGCTCCCCAATTTACCAGTATTGTTGTCTTTTTTCAATCGATATCCACTCTTATTTCGAGAGTTTCATTTGTTAGTATTTCAATTTGGTCGGCGGGGGACGCACAATGGAAAATTGCTACTTTTCCCCGCTCCGCAACGAGCTCGACTCGTCTGAGCCACTCTATGGTTAAAGAGCGTCTTTGTTTCGTCTCCTGCTTTATTTTTACACCAGAGGCCTCCAGTTATCAATAATTGGTTCGAATACCGGCTTTTATATTGATAAAAGTTTCAGCAATTACCAGGATTTATTTTTGTGTTGGGAATTCTTTGTTTTCGGGAAATGGTAGCGATCGCAAGAGAAAAGGATTGGGGACGGAGTTTGGGTCGATGGGGATTTATTCGCGTTAAGATATTTTCAGGACAGATTTATCATTGACTCGTTTGGGAAAAAATACGGTCTTACTCATTCCAGTCTATAAATGATCCGTTTTTGTAAGTTTTATCATTGGATTGATTTAGTTAGAAGAAAGTATCCCATCAGTTATTTGTTCCCAAATTGTATCCTTAAAAACCAGTATAATACCAAAAAATCCAAGTAAAGTTTAGTAATTATTCTTCCGATGACCAAATATTTTTTATCTCCGAACGACCAACGTGGGTCAAAAATCACCTCATTCGTTTTAGCAAATGAAATGATGTATTCATAATTTGAATGTTTGTATTCTTTTATCAAATGAAGTAATAAACATTGGTAAAACAAATATCTACGTATGTTCTGAGAAGGTCTCGACGTTTCGCCAACACGAGTGGTTAGCATTTTCAAGAGTTATTTTGGAAATTTCTGCTTTCTTAAGTTGCTGTCAAATGTTTGACATTTGTTATACGTTGTCTCAATAAATACCTGTGATTTGACATTCTTACATCTGATTGGTCCATAGCGTTAGCAGACATCATAGAATCGTTCGTACCGTTATTTTGTGGGTAGGAAGCTGATAGAGAATTTTTGAGAACTGGAAGCCAAACCTTGTTCAAATGTAGTCCTTCTTCGGTTCTGTTGAAGTTGCTGTGGTGTTTCTGGATTTCAATTGCTTCCCGGAAGAGTCTTGGGTAATAGGCAGATGTTGTAGAAATGACTTGGGCTTCTTCAAATTTCACTCTATGGTTATCGTTGTTGAGAGTATGTTCTGCGACAGCGGATTTCTGTGTGTGCCCTAACCGACAGCAAGCCTTGTGCTCTTTGATTCTTGTTTTAACGGAGCGTTTCGTGGTTCCGATATAAAGTACTAGCCCAAACAGACGAAGAATTATTGGACATCAGTTATAAACTAGCTAACAACATGCATAGGTATTATTGGGACAAAATCGATGTAATTTCATATCGAAATATGGAAAATGAACTCATTAGAAACACTGATAGACAGAAAAGCAAGTTCGAGAAACTTAGAAGAGCTGACAATGTACTTATTAATAATCAACAGAAGGTAGACATGTCACACACTGTAATCAACTTATCTGACCGCACTCTCTCTTCCACTGAAATCGCCGTTCTTTCCAAAGGCGGAAACTTTGCAATATCACAAACACGAATACCCAATGAAGACATAATAGCCAACATTGAAACAGCTATTAGAACCTTTCCCGAAGAACAGGCAGAAGAAATTCGCACAGAATATACACAAATTTTACGTAAGGCTAAACCACCCAAGAGTAATTTGTCGAAAACCGAAGTGCAGGCCATCAGGGAATTGAACAGATATGAGAAAATTCTGATTCTACCGGCTGACAAAGGTAATGCAACCGTTGTCTTAAACAAAGAGGACTATTTGAATAAGATAGATATTTTACTGGAACCTTTGATATACAAAGAACTGAAACGGGACCCAACACAAGCAACCGTCCAAATTGTAAATCACTCTATCAAATCTTTTAGATGACAACACCAAAAAACGACTGTGTAGAAGTGAGGCTCTCTCATTCCTAGGCTGTATGGTCTACCAAAAATTCACAAAACCAACGTGCCGCTCCGACCAATAGTCAACACCATTGGATCACCAACCTATGAACTTGCGAAATATTTGTCCACGCTACTACAGCCACACATTGGTAATACATCTTCCTATGTAAGAGATTCCACACATTTCATCGAAAAGATCAAAGAGATTACCATTGATCCAAATGACGTTCTAGTCAGCTTTGATGTAGTATCCCTGTTCACAAAGGTCCCGTTAGATGAAGCCATGAGGAAAATTGAACTACTTTTCCCAAGTGATATATCCAATCTCTTCAAAATATGCTTAACATCATCATATTTCATTTTCAATAACAAAATATATGAGCAATTAGATGGTGTTTCAATGGGAAGCCCACTTAGCCCAGTTATTGCTAATTTCTTCTTGGAAAAACTAGAAGAAAAGGCAATTGAAACTGCAAATTTAAAACCCAAGGTATGGTTAAGATATGTAGACGATATGTTTATAATTTGGAGCCATGGACCAGAAAAACTCAATGAATTCCTTAACCATATTAATGACATACACCCGAATATTCAATTTACCATGGAAATTGAAAATTAGAAGAAACTGGCATTCTTAGGCATACGGTTTATAGAAAACCAACTCACACTGATCGATATCTCCACAATACCTCAAACCATCATCCGTGCCAAAAACAAGGTGTAATCAAGACATTAGTTGATCGAGCTAGAAGAATTTGCGAACCTGAATCCCTGGAAGCTGAACTGAAACATCTAAAAAACGCTCTTCTTTCTAATGAATACAAAGAAAGAGATATTGAGAGGTGTATGAAAAATAGAAGTGAAATCAGAGACGAAAGAATCAATAGTAGACCAAATGACTGTCCATCCAGTGAACCAAGTAGTAGTCAAACCAACACCGAAAAAAGAAAAGCATTCTTACCATATGTTCCCAGAGTCACAGATCGTATTGGCCGTATTCTACGAAAATATGAGATTAAAACCGTTTATAAACCTTAAAAAAAACTGAAAGACCACTTTAGATCAGCGAAGGACAAACGAGACGCACTATGCTCTTCTGGGGTTTATCGCATTCCATGTTCCTGTGGCAGCGTTTATATCGGAACCACGAACCGCTCCGTTAAAACAAGAATCAAAGAGCAACAAGGCTTGCTGTCGGTTAGGGCACACACAGAAATCCGCTGTCGCAGAACATACTCTCAACAACGATAACCATAGAGTGAAATTTGAAGAAGCCCAAGTCATCTCTTCAACATCTGCCTATTACCCAAGACTCTTCCGGGAAGCAATTGAAATCCAGAAACACCACAGCAACTTCAACAGAACCGAAAAAGGACTACATTTGAACAAGGTTTGGCTTCCAGTTCTCAAAAATTCTCTATTAGCTCCCTACCCACAAAATAACGGTACGAACGATTCTATGATGTCTGCTAACGCTATGGACCAATCAGATGTAAGAACGTCAAATCACTGGTATTTATTGAGACAACGTATAACAAATGTCAAACATTTGACAGCAACTTAAGAAAGCAGAAATTTGCAAAATAACTCTTGAAAATGCTAACCACTCGTGTTGGCGAAACGTCGAGACCTTCTCAGAACATACGTCGGCCTTACAACCCAAAGAACCATCATGTATCCATAATTTGAATGTTTGTATTCATTTATCAAATGAAGTAATAAACATTGGTAAAACAAATATCTAATTCTAATTAACCAGAAAAAAAGTAAAAATATGATTCTTAATTGAAAAGGAAAATATTCTCAACAGTAAAAACACAAGAGCTTCTTTTTATCGGATAAATTTCTTTTTGTAACGAAATAATTTTGCCAATCAGTAATTTTACGAGAAAAACTGAAATGACAATTTTGATTGAGCGATTTTGTCAAATGTCAGTTTTTCGAGCAAAATTACTGATGGAAAAATTTTGAGTTAAAAAGAAATTTATCCTTTAAAGAAAAGCTCGAGTATTTTTTGGCAAGATAAAATAACGACCAAATATAAATTGTCTCCATATTGACGCTTTAGTAATTTTTGTAGATTGCGGGATTGCTTTTTCTAATTTTTTTGTTATTTGTTGAGTCGAAACTTCCCCAAAACGACTCATGTTGTAATGTTTCAGTATCAACTATCAACAATACTTAAATAACTGACAGGGCAGACATTAAAGTGACGTAAGCATACTAGATGTAGACGCTAAAGAGGAACTGGTTTTTATCGGTGATAAAAAACGATGCACCTTTTTTATCGCTGTCAAAATGACAATACAGTCATCTTTAAATGACACACTTTATACAGGAGTTAATTTATCAATTATAAATTGAAACTTTATTTTCTTCATAGATTTTTTCCATTTCCGGAAGAGTCATGTGTGTTAGAATTTTGGATTGAGAATGTTTCCATTTTCAACATGAATCCCGTCCCAGAGAGGTTATCTTGAACGATGGAAAATGGCGACTAAACTTTGTCTTTTATCAGTCGCAGATGATTCCACATCTGATTTTAGGAACATCCTGTTCATATTTTAAATAAAATCATTCTGAACCCACAAGTAAAAAAATAATACACTAATTCAAATCGCCACAGGAATAACAAATTTATTCATTTCTTTTTTTATTTTGTTTTATCAAATTTGTAATACATTGTGTAATAAATAATAAAAGTTATTATTGAATTCATGAGGTATTATATGATTACATTATTTATTGTAGATCAGTTAGCACCAGAACATACTGTTAAAATGATATCAAACCAGGTTCCATGCTATGATAATGAATTAAAAATCAAAGCAAAAGAAAGAGATGTAGCTTATAAGAAATTCAAACAAAATAGAAATTTGAATGAACATAATGATTGGGAAAATTATAAGAAAGTGAGAAATTACTATGTAAATATGTTAAAAGTAAAGAAAGAGCGATATTATGAACAAAAAATTGATGAAAATAAGCATAATACTAAAGAAATGTGGAAATATTTAAAATCTCTTATAAATCCAGTTGAGAGTTATAAATTTGAAAGGATAGTATTCAATGTTGATGGTCAAATGAAAGTTTGTAACACAAAAATTGATATTGCAAATGGATTTGATGAATATTTTGTTAATAGTGTAGGTCAAATTGTGAAAAATATAAATTCTCACTCGGACTGGAGTTCAAACGATTTTGATATAGTGAACTGTAAATTGAATTCATTTTAACTGCTAAACTTGTCGCAGTTGAGAAATATAATATTTTCAATAGATAAAATTAATAGATCAGCGATAATGAACAGTCAATTTTTGAAACAGACGTTTAACACCTTGGGACATGTAATATTGAACTTTGTAAATACGTCTCTCCAAACTGGAAATTTTCCCCAGCACTTCAAAACAAGCACAGTAATACCAATACCGAAAATAAATAATACAAAAGAATCTAGCAATTTTCGTCCTATCAATACTCTACCAACCCTCGAAAAACTTTTGGAATTAGCAGTATATAAACAACTCAACAAATACTTTGATGAAAACGGGTTAATCTTAGGTTGTCAGTCAGGTTTTAGAAAAAAACATTTGTGTGAATCTGCCTTACAGTACACAGTAACAAATTGTAAAGGAAAAATTGATGAAGATAATTATATTGTTAGTACATTCTTAGATCTAAAGAGGGCTTTCGAAACAATAGACAGAAATATATTAATCCAAAAGCTCATATATTATGGTATTGATGATGTAGTGTTGAAATGGTTGAAAAGCTACCTCAGTTTTAGGAGTCAAATAACAAAAATTAATACGTGCTACTCACAAGAGATAGAAAATGATCTCGGGGTACCACAAGGCAGTGTTTTAGGGCCTTTACTTTTTTTAATTTATATAAATGATATTAATTATGTACATGGAGATCAGATAATTAACTTATTTGCAGATGACACATTGATATATACCTACGATAAATCCTTGCAAGTAGCTGTTGAAAAGATGAACAATTCATTAAAAAATATTGAGTTATACCTTGGAACAAATAAACTAAAACTAAATATCACTAAAACTAAGGCTATGATCATTAAAACAAAATATAAACAAATGACGTTGAAAGGAATCCAGTTAAAATTAAAATCAATGATAGTGACTTAGAAATTGTGAGTAAAATCAAGTATCTAGGGTTTTACATAGATAACACAATTTCATTGAATGATCATGCTGACTATGTGATAAACAAAACATCAAAGAAGTTATATTTTTTCTCAAGAGTGTCATCTTTATTATCAATGTATAATAATAATATAATATAATATATAATAATAATAATAATAATAATATATTTATTCACGTAAGAAGAATACAGTACAATATAAATGAGACATACAGGTGAATAAATGAGTACTCGATAAGTGTTTTTCACACTTGTTTCGAGAAATACTCCCATAAATAAAATGTATGAATAATGAACACACTGATGGACAATTACGGAAATATGATGAAAATAATAATCTTATCTAAATATAAAGACAAATATTTAAAAACAGATTCGCACACACTCACACACACCCATACATGGATAACTAACTATATTATAATATAAAAGTTAATGGTCAATAGGTTAAAATTATAATATTGATAATAAAAAGTAATAATAGAAAAGTAATAATAACATTGTTCATTCACATAATAATAATATTGTTAATTCACATATTGATACAGAAAAGACAGAAGAATACTTTCGATATTATAATAAATATTTACATACTCGCATATTTGATTACATAAAAACATGGGAAGAGCTCAAACATTAAAAGAATATACAGGGTGTTAATTAAGTACGTTGACAAACTTCGGGAGGTGATTCTTTGAAGGTTTTCAGGACGAAATGTTCATATAAACATATGTCCCAAACGGCTTGGTTTTCGAGATACAGGGTGATAAAAATACATTTTTTTCAAGATTTTTTAGAGTTAACTTCGACATTTTCTACAATAATCAGTTCAAATTGGACAAGTACAATCCATTCAATAGTACGCACGATACAAAATAATGCATTTCTCAAATAATTCACAGGGTCCTCCTTTTTTCAGAGTCAAGCTTTGTTCAACCCTTCAGAATTTTTTTTTCCGCCGCCACTGACATATTATGAGAAAGGAATAATGAATGTTGTTTCATTTAACATCTTTTTGCTCTCTTGATGTTTTTCATTTACTTGTATGGTTCAGGAGTTACAATGAAAATATTAACGCAAACATTTTCCAGTAACGCATAACATAAAGAAATTTGAGAAGCAAATAGTCTAACAAACTTGAAGGGTGATTCTTTGAAAGGTTTCAACATGAAAAGTTCATATAAACATGTCCCAAGCGGCTTGGTTTTCGAAGTACAGGGTGATCAAAATACATTTTTTAGGAGTTTTTGGAGTTTACTTCGAAATTTTCGACAATAATCGATCCAAATTAGTTCAAATTGGACAAGTACAATCCATTCAATAGTGCGCATGATATAAAATAATTCATTTCTCGAAGTGTCATTGCCACTCTCCAAAGATTAGCGCGTGACGCAATACGTCATTTTGTTCTCATTACACAAATAGCTATTTTCTGCTCGTGTAGAGAAAATGTAATGTTATGGAGCTCCCATACATTTTTTACCATAACTTAGGTTGAATATGTATTGCACAAAGTTAATTATGGCAAAATAATTTTGGACATTTTCAATAGTGAATAACTTTATTATCAAATACAATAAAATTAAGTTCAGAAAAGGACCATTATTGAAATTGATATGTCAGAGCAGCTGCTGGAAATGGCCACCGCCAACTTCAATGCATGCGTTTATGCGCCTAACCATAGACTGGCGGACACGCTCAAAAATACCAGGAGTGTTTCTTATAATTCCGCATGACTCCTGTATGCGATTCCTCAGGTCTTCTTCACTTTGAACTGGAGTTCGGTACACTAATGATTTAAGGTGCCCCCAGAGGAAAAAATCAAGTGGATTCATATCGGGTGACCTTGGTGGCCAAAGTTGTGGCCCACCACGCCCAATCCAGCGATCAGAATAATTCTCATCTAAATATTGGCGTGCAACCAATCTGAAGTGTACTGGAGCACCATCATGCATAAACCAAATTCCAATTCTTTCCCTCAGTGGGATCTCTTCTAGGAGTCCAGGTAAGATGAATTCAAGAAAATGTCGATAATGGTCACCATTGAGTCTATGAGGCAGAAAATGTGGCCCGATAAGGAAATTCCCTACAATTCCAACCCAAACATTCACAGAAAACGTCTCTTGAAAATGGTTTTCAATCACGGCGTGTGGGTTTTCATCAGCCCACATATGATTGTTGTGAAAATTAATAATGGCTTTACGGGAAAAGCATGCCTCATCGGTGAATAACACTTGAGATAAAAACCATGGATTTTCCAACAATTTATTTCGAATCCAAGTGCAAAAAGTTAATCTCTTTGGAAAATCCCTTGGCAGAAGAGCTTGAATACGCTGTATGTGATAGGGATAAAGTTGTTGCTCTTTTAAAATTTGCCATACCAATACATGGGTTACGTTAAACTGTGCCGCAATTTGTCTTGTACTGGTGTCTGGATGCTGCTCAATTTCGTTAAGTACAGCTTCTTCTATCTGAACTGTTCTAACTCTCCTGGGTCTTCCTATGAGAACAGCAGACCTCTTGAAAGTACCCGTTTCACGAAGACGGGAGTGAATATTGATGAACATGTGTGTGCTGGGAATATGACGTTGTGGAAATCTTTCTAGATACATTCGTCTGGCGGCACGAGCGTTACCATCAGCCATTCCATACATTAAGTGCATGTCTGCCATTTCTGAATTTGTATATTCAACCATTTTATCCAAAGGAATATTGAATGAATCTGCTTTATAGCTTGCACTAATGAAGAATTAACAATGAGACAGTTTCTCAACTTTCGATAACTGTCAAGTTGTTGATATTTAAATAAATGAATTAATATCAAAGCCCACTTTGCTATTTTTATGAATTCAAATTGATTACAAAATATCTGCGTTACTGCAGAAGAAAAAACAAACCGAAATTTCTGATAAAATAATGTACTCCGTACGGAAACAAAAATTTGTTTGATTTAGTTTTTCGGAGTTATGACCAGAGATTCATAAATGAAAATCAAATGTGTAATGATCTGCGACAATTAGATAAACCCTATTAACTATCTTCCATTACAGGATTACCTTTCGGAAGTTTTTTATGTTGAAAAGGAAACGTTCAATTGAAAACAAAAAAATATCTTTTTTTAAAATAACAAAAAATTTGTATGAGTTCTCTATCAAGACTGATGGGTAAAAACATTTTTAATCAAATATCTCAATGAAAATGAACAATTTTACCATCAGAATCTTCAGGTTGAAAGTTAAGGTTTTCCCAATATCTGTCAGATCTAGTTTAATATCCAGCGTACCGCAGTGACGGGGAGATAGTAGTTTTCTGTTAGATGTCACAAAAAGAAATCACATCTTTACAATAACAAGCTTTTATTTAGCTTCACTTGTAACTAACTAACAAACAATTTAATAAAAGTTGAATTTGACCCACTTCAAATACTCCGATTAATTTGAAATTTGGCAGGTTTCCGTAATTCCGGTGACAATGCATTAAAAAAATGTTTGTTAAAAAACAAAATGGCGGCTCCAATATGGCGGACGAGTTTTGTGATTATGATCCGATTCTGTTCAAAATTGGTATGTGATGGTTTTTGGGTTGGAGATTTTCAGTTTCACATAAAAAATAAACGAAAATGTTAAAAATGAAAATTATAAAAAGAAAACATTTTAAAGTTTTTATACAATACACTGAAAAGGAAAAAATAATTCATTTCATTGTTTGATCTAGGTAATCTTGTACAGAAAGATTTTGATACTCACAGAATAACCTACAAAAAATGAAACAAATTATTTTTTCATTTTCAGTGCATTTGTATAAAAGCTTGTCTTTATATTTTTTATTGTATAATTTTTATTCATCGTAGATTTTTCTAATTCTGAAAAAATATTTCCATCAATTTACAATAATTGAAAATGTTTAAATTTCAAATTTTCTAATGTTATGCCACTCTGGAAAATGTTTAAATTAATATTTTCATTATAGCCCCTGAACCGTACAAGTAAATGAAAAAATGCAGGATATCAAAAAGATGTTAAATGAAACAACATTGATTATTCCTTTCTCATAATATGTCAGTGGCGGCGGAAAAAAAATTCTGAAGGGTTGAACAAAGCTTGACTCTGAAAAAAGGAGGACCCTGTGAATTATTTAAGAAATGCATTATTTTGTATCGTGCGCCCTATTGAATGGATTGTACTTGCCTAGTTTGAACTGATTATTGTCGAAAATGTCGAAGTTAACTCTAAAAAATCTTGAAAAAAATGTATTTTTATCGCCCTGTATCTCGAAAACCAAGCCGTTTGGGACGTTTATATGAACTTTTCGTCCTGAAAACCTTCAACGAATCACCTCCCAAAGTTTGTCAATGTACTTAATTAACACCCTGTATGTTACTTGAAATTACAACAGTTATCGAATAAAATCAGAATAAATATAAAAACTTTGTTTCAAATATTTTTTTGTCAACAAAATCAGAAATCGTTTGTCTTGGCTGACTGAATATAAATTGTCTCAATGACTTTTTGAAATGGTGTAATATGTCAATGTTTTTTATTGTAATAGGAAGAGTGTTGAATAATTTTGGGGCTAGGTAAATGTAGGAATGTTGTGAAAGTGATTTTTGTGTTAATGGAATTACATGGTGATCTTTTCTTCGGGTGTTATAATAGTGTGACGGTAAAAGATAACTTTTCTTCTTGTGGTATGTTAAAATGATATTGTAATAGAATAGTTGACGAATATCAAAAACACCGGATTCGAAAAACAGATTGTCTGTTGGAAAGCGTGAACTTTTCGAAAATATCAGTTTCAGAAACTTGTTTTGTAGTACTTCAAGAGGTCGAAGGTGTGTTCGAAAGGCCCCACCCCAACATGCTATACCATAGCGCAGGTGACTTTCAACAAGTGCGAGGTAAACAATTTTTAGATGATGGGAGGTGAATATTTCTCTTAAGGTTTTGAATTTGTATAGGATACTTCGTAACTTTTTGCAAATATAGGTAATGTGTTCATTCCATTTGAGATGTGAATCAATAATCACCCCTAATGCCAGAATAACGTGCTATAATTGCATAATGAAGCCTCATTATGATTTTTGCGGTACTCTCTTATATCTTGTTAATCAGAACAAATTAAATCAATTACAAAAACTGCAGAATCGTGGAATGCGAATAATACTACGCTGCAATAGAGCGACACCTATAATACAAGATATGCTTTACAGATTAAGGTGGCTTACGGTTTCTCAAAGACTCTTCTATCTAACTATGATATTTATCTATAAAATAATAAATAAATAATGACAAATAATGAAATACATCATCATAATACCAGATCGAACACTAATTTCCACATTGCAAGGACAAATTCATGAAGCCGTATGAAATTTTAATTTTTCAAGGGTCTGGATACTTTTAAAAAACTGCCAAATAATATAAAAAATTCTACTTCTCTCCGTTTATTCAAAAAGGATTTGAAAATTTTTATATGGACAAATTGAACTATATTAAATCTAAGTCATTGTTACAATGAAAATATAAATTCATATCCTATATAGAATATGTGTTATGTAGTTTTTCTTATATTTTGGGAAACTAGACAGGTTTTTTTATTGTCTTTATTGTCTTATTTTTTTATGTACAATGTGTAGATATAGTAAATTAATTATGTTTATATTAGGCTTGCCTATTTTTTGAAATAAAGTTCTTCTTCTTCATAGGTTAACAAATCTGTGCGTTATCATATGTTTTTTCAATATACATACGAGGGTTGCTATTTATGTATTGAGAATTGGCAACACTGGTGTTGCTAGGCGCGATCCAACTGCGCTATCGCAAAGTTTGACATTTTTTACAGTATACGTAATTAGAACTTTTTGTCAAACATACGCTATTTGTATTGTTAATAGACATTTGAAAATTTTATCTCGGCCAAAAAATTGAGTTAAATCGTGAACATTTTCGTGCCATGTTTTTTTACGATTTTCGACTTGGATTATCTCAACAGCAGTGTGCCGATCAACTTACTGCGATTTTTGCTGATCCAAGGCCACAGTATATCCATGGTTTAGTGAATTCAAACGTAGCCGTACTTCGCTGGCGGACGAAGTTAAAGATGGACATCCAAAATCGGTTGTTGTGCGAGAAAACATTAATGCTGTGTTCGAACTGATAATGCAGGATCGTCATGTGACATATCGCGAGATCGAGTCATTAGTATGACAAGTATGCATAAGATATTGCATGAACATTTGGCAGCCAGAAAGATTTGTTCTCGTTGGATTTTGCACAATTTGACAATCGATCAAAAAAAGACTCGTGTAAATTGGTGGAAGGAAATGATTACAAAATATAACCGCGGTGCATCAAATGCAGTTTATAACATATACACAGGTGACGAATCTTGGATTTATTGTTATAAGCCCGAAACTAAACAGCAGTCTACTGTATGGGTCTTTCAAAATGAAACAAATCCAACAAGTTGTTCGTGCTCGCAGCACTTCGAAGCAAATGATGGCCTGTTTCTTCGGTATAAACGGTCATGTGGCAACCGTGCCTTTAGAGCAACGTAGAACGGTGAACTCTGAATGGTACACTACTATTTGTTTGCCAGAAGTCATCAATGCAATAAGGAAAACGAACCGTCGACGAAGGATAATTCTACATCATGACAATGCGAGCTCACACACATCGGCACAAACAACCCGCTATTTGAGCACTCAAAACGTTGAATTGATGGGTCATCCGCCATGCAGCCCTGATTTAGCACCCAATGACTTTTATTTGTTCCCTCAAGTGAAGAACAAATTACGTGGTTAACGCTTTTAGACGCCACAAGACGCTGTTTATGCATTCAAAATCCATGTTTTGGAGATACCTACTTCGGAGTGGAAAAACTGCTTTGTCAATTGGTCAATTGGAGAGTATCTTGAAAAACAACAAAGAAGTTTCTACACCCCAATTATAGTTTTAGTTCTTCCTTCTCAATACATAAATAGCAACTCTCATATTACCTAATGAAAGGTTCTAAAGTATATCGTAAATGATATGCAAATGATTTGATCCTTACGGAAATAGAGTCCCATATTTGACAGATAATCGCCGGTAAATACCGGGTGAGTCACGAATTATTAGACATTTTGGGCATTTGCACCATCTTGTACAGTATTTACTCTTGTATCAATGTTCTCCAAATTCTGTTATCCCAAGCATTTTAGTTTATTAATCAGCTTTAATACTATTATTCTATTATTATTCTAATTTTGAATTTTAAGGGTTTGTTCTAGATAATTGCCAAAATTCCAAATCAGTGTATAATAAATACATTCTATTTGACTTGTAATTGTGAATCCCCCTGTATGTTTAATCTGTATATTTATATACTTTATATATATTGTGATGATATAGTAAATTGATCTCTCGACAGAAATGCAAATATAAAATGTTTTTCTTGTCAATGGAAATTTTTAAGTTTTATATGCCCAAATAGTTTCACCTCTCAATATTAACAGAATATGACTTGAAATATGACATAAAAAAAATAACATGTAATTTTATAAACATATTCGAATCATCATATCGGTCTGATATTTCACTCAAATGCTACATGATTTATCAATATTTACAATGTTCTCAATTATCCATGTTTTTATTCTTTTGCAAAGGTTTTTTAACGTTTTTTTTTTTTAATTTCATCGGTATTAAATTAAATACCCTACATCGTATATTAATAGCATGATGTTGCAATGAAGTGTGAGAAACATTTTGTGACTGGACTTCTGTTAGATTTTGATCTTGTATTATGGTAATGGTTTATTGTTTGTAAAGACGAATTATAATTTTTAACTATTAGTTAGTTTTCTGGAGTTCAACTGGAAGTGAAAAGACTGGCCCTTAGAGTTTGAAAATTACGAAAGCGAAGAAGGGCCACAATGAATAAGAAAAATTATTTCGTCTAATTCCGACTTCGCAACTCGAAATTAGTATAATTCCGACTTCACAACTCGGAATTAGTATAATTCCGCCTTCACAACTCGGAATTAGCCTAATTCCGACTTCACAACTCAGAATTAGCTTAATTCTGACTTTGCAACTCGGAATTAGTATAATTCTGACTTTACAACTCGGAATTATCCTAATTCCGACTTCACAACTCGAAATTAGCATAATTCTGACTTCGCAACTCGGAATTAGTATAATTCCGACTTCACCACTCGGAATTAGTGTAATCATTACGATTCCACCTTTGATTTTTTCCGCCTTCCAACAGGAACGCGAAAAGTTACTGCAACACAACACATTTAGTTGATAAAAAGTTTCAGATTTGTTGTTAAATTGTTAAAAACATGTTTTGTTTATGTTTTGTTGGTTTGATGTGGACACGGCATAAGAGTTGAAAACGTTGATTTCATTAAAAATATGAACAGGATGTTCATAAAGTCAGTTGTGGAATCATCTACGACTGAAAGTTGGAATTTAGTCTCTATTTTCCATCGTACAAGATAACCTCTCTTAGAAGGGATTCATGTTTTGAAGAGAAACATTCTCGATTGAAAATTGAATCAATAATGACTCCTCTGGAAATGGAAAAACCCTACGATAAAATTGAAGTAACTTTTTTGTAATATCTAACAGAAAACAATTACTTCCCCGGCTAAAGCCACGCTGGACATTGAACTACATCTGATAGATATTGAGAAAGACCCTATATAACTTGAGAGAAAAAATCTGAAAGTGAAAATTTGCATTTTCATTCAGATAGTTGATTATTTATTAAATGTTCAGTTTCCATTGGAGATTCTTATCTATGAATGAGATAAGGGAGAATGTTATTCAGAAGTATCACTCACAGAAAATCGCTCATTACATTGATGCGTGAATTGCATCTCTTTCGCTTTTGGTCGACAAAAATCTATTTCACTCTTCTAAGATCATCAGGGAGGTCGGAAGAATTGGAAAACATACTCTTCACAAGCAATTTCACACTGTAATGAGGAATTGTACGATGGAAAATAGCGACTAAATTCCAACTTTCAGTCATAGATGATTCCACAACTGACTTTATGAACATCCTGTTCATATTTTCAATGAAATCAACATGCCATACCCATGACAGGTTTTATGTCAGAAAAATATTTTCAAAGTTTCACCGCACCCGAAATAGTCCAACAATTCCTCATTACTGTGTGAAATAGCTTCTGAAGAGTATGTTTTCCAATTCTTCCGACCTCCCTGATGATCTTAGAAGAGTGAAATAGATTTTTGTCGACCAAAATGTATTGGAGGCCTAGCGAAAGAAATGCCATTTACTCATCAATGGAATGAGCGATTTTCTGTGAGTGATACTTCTGAATAACATTCTCCCTTATCTCATTCATAGATAAGAATCTCCATTGGAAACTGGACGTTTAATAAATAATCAACTATCTGAATGAAAATACAAATTTTCACTTTCAGATTTTTTCTCTCAAGTTATATAGGGTCTTTCTCAATATCTATCAGATGTAGTTCAATGTCCAGCGAGGCTTTAGCCGGGGAAGTAGTTGTTTTCTGTTAGATATTACAAAAAAGTAACTTAAATTTTACCGTAGGGTTTTTCCATTTCCAGAGGAGTCATGTATTGATTCAATTTTCAATCGAGAATGTTTCTCTTTAAAAGTTGAAAACGTGTTTTTGTCCTTTTTTTAATGGAAACGGGAATGTGAAAAGTTTGTTGCATCCAAAAACACAACACGTTTTGTTGAAGAAAAGTTTCAGATTTGTTGTTAAATTGTTGTGAAACATTGAGATGAAGTTATGTTTCTGTTATTTTGGTTTGATGTGGATCCAGCATGTTTTTTTCTTTTTTTTTTAAATGGAAACGCATCAATTTATAAAAGAAAAATCTGTCAGATTAGCAAGATGAATTAATGTAATGATCAATAATAAACGTGTTGCTAAGTAGAAAAGTTTCTAAGCATGAAACTAGTACTTTTCTTACGATTTTTACTAAATAACTCTTTTCCATTAAAAATACTTAACAAGTGCGGAAAGTTATACTTTCCCGCACGCTCCTGCCGAGGTGGCGTGCGGGAAAGATACGTTCTAACAATATTGAGTAATAACTATATACACAAATGCACATGAATTGACGAGTTTGGACATTAGGGATCAATGTTTAAACTTTCACTATAATTTCAATGGAATCGCAATGATTACACTAATTCCGAGTTCTAAAGTCGAAATTATACTAATTCCGAGTTGTGAAGTCGGAACTATAATAATTCCGAGTTGTAAAGTCGGAATTATACTAATTCCGAGTTGCGAAGTCAGAATTATACTAATTCCGAGTTGTAAAGTCGGAATTAGTATAATTCCGGGTTGTGAAGTCGGAATTATACTAATTCCGAGTTGTGAAGTCAGAATTATACTAATTCCGAGTTGTAAAGTCGGAATTAGTTTAATTCCGAGTTGTGAAGTCGGAATTATACTAATTCGGAGTTGTGAAGTCAGAATTATACTAATTCCGAGTTGTAAAGTCGGAATTAGTTTAATTCCGAGTTGTGAAGTCGAAATTATACTAATTCCGAGTTGGGAAGTCAGAATTATACTAATTCCGAGTTGTAAAGTCGGAATTAGTATAATTCCGAGCTGTGAAGTCGGAATAATATTTTTTTATTTTATGTGGCCCTTCTATGCTTTCGTAGAAAATACCTATTCTGGTAAATAAAATAATCATGATGCGTTTTTTCATTTCATTCCCACTTGCAGAGGTGTTCATGAAAAATGATGACTTGTTTGATGAGGAATGAACATTCTTCACCAGCTATTCAAAGAGGTATCACAAGTAGAGATTTCTACTGAAATTATTTCAATGCGGGTTGCTGTGAATTAGTGGGGTGAAGGGGTGGCTGAAAATAAGGGGAGGTAATGGCGAGGATTATTCCATGAGTCATATAAGTTCAACTTTCATATCATAGTAACAGTTATGGACATTTCGTAATAATTATTTTTGTTCATGAGACATAATATTTGTAAGAATTCAAAATGTAACCCTGTACATGGAAAACTATATACTCTTGGACAGGAAATCATCTGAATCCTTATATAGTTGATAAAGACCCATACTTTTCCAAAAACTTGGCAACTTCTAGTAGTTTGTTTTCTAGTTTCAACGGATTGATTGAAAATCAAAACGATTATGGTGTTGATATTTATCATTTTCTATGATCATTGTCATCATTGTCTTGCCATGCTGTAATGCAACACCCTTTGTAACATATTATTCTTTATTCAAATGGAGCGGCTCATGAGCTAAAACTTAGATGCGATGAGTTTATTTCTAAGAAAGTTCAATTTCGAATTAGAGTACAAAAATCAAATTGATGCATAATACCCAAAATAGCAAAAATCGAGTTTTTCACACCCTGTAGCTCGAAAACTGGTAATACGGTCGATCTGTTAATTGCACTACGTAATGAGGATGCCAGGTTCTACAATACTTTAAAATTAGAACAAAATTAGCAGGAAGCCATTTTACGTAGTAAATGTGCGGGGTCCTTCGCCTAACGGACAATGCTTATCGTGAAAGACCCTCTAGTATGTAGCCCAATTTTAATCAAGTATTTCAGTTTTGTGCTCTGCTAGCGTGTGTAGGTTTTTGCCTATATAGATTTGAAGTTGATATACTTTATTTATTTCATTTTTACGGTCCTTACTTCCACCACTAATGCCATTCCAAGCACCGGTGCACTAGCCGTAAAAATATCAACTATGACAATTTATGACAGCTCCACTTTTTCTTGGGCCCTCAATTGCAGATGTCCGACCACCAAACGGCGACATTATAGAACATAAAAGGCTTAGAATACAAACGACCACTAATCGCATTTCCGCTTCCACTTAAATCGCTTATTACTATTATTACAGAAATGACAAGAATAACTGATACATCAAAAGCAGATGGTTCTATCGCTGCGGAGAGATACATATTTTCATGATGTAATTTTCCGGTTTAGTTGAACGTCAACATCTCTCAACGATCGCAAAGCAACAAAGGAACCCCGAAATAAATCGTAAGGGACGTACAAATAAAAACTAACCAACCGAGACGATTTTCTTGTTCTATGCCGGGCGGTAAATTTTGATCTGTACCGTTTATTTCGTTCGAGTGGTTGCAAATTATGGGAATTTTTGAGGAATATAGTAAACTGGTTACTGCGCACCGTTGGTCAGAAAGAAATGGTTCTGTTTTAACTCCAATTCTGCAGGTAATGGGTGAATACACTGGTAGATTACAGGGATTAGGTTAATGCTCATTTTTCGGTAGTTTAACATTGTTATCATTGGCGCCCTGGGTATCAGACTGTCTGTCTGCTCGATAGAAACCACCAAGAATCATTGGGATCGTTCGTGTGAAAGATTTGTTTGATCTGCATCTCAAAGTA
Source organism: Chrysolina oricalcia (assembly GCA_944452925.2). Taxonomy (NCBI): domain Eukaryota; kingdom Metazoa; phylum Arthropoda; class Insecta; order Coleoptera; family Chrysomelidae; genus Chrysolina; species Chrysolina oricalcia. Next base: position 14,647,047 of record OX101828.2, read on the forward strand.
ATTTTTTCGAACCAGCCCCATAATACTCGTTTCAAAAATCAAATTTATTGAAATCCTAAGAGATTATTCTCAGAAATTACTTTCCCAGAGAATTAATGCTTTGTCTGGTTTTGATAGAACAATTATTATTAATTTAAAAATTGTAATATACAAAGATAATTATCACAAATAATAAAAAAATCACACTTGTAATCAGTGTTACATCAACTATATTATGATAGAAATTAAAGAATACAAAACATGCCAATATCGTCAATCCCATTTATTTTGTATAGTTTACAAATACTCTGCTGTAGAGTATGGGATGGCCTTATAAATAAAAATTGTCCATACAATATTAAATTTTATTGCCCAAATACAAGTAATGTTGTGGAATCCATATTTCCACTAGCAACATATCTTACTCGTTGTTTATATGATCGAATACAAATTTTTTAAGTTCTTTTTCATACAATACTGATTTCTGATTAAAATTATCTTCAGTATTACGTAGGTCAACAGCTCCTTCCCTACTAAATTTGTTGATTCCTTTACTTCATAACCATAGTTATTCCTTTTTAGAAATGCGATAATCTTTGACAACTAAAACCAAAATTTGACAAAAAGATGGACGTGACCACAACAATCTTTAACAAAATGCGGAGACACCTGATGCCAAGGGCACAAGACACATATTAAAAACAAGATATTTCTTATTTTGCTACATGAAAACGGAAGCAACAGAAACCCTCCTCGGATTACGTCCTCTCCATATAGCTTTGGAGAGAGAGGCAAGATGGGCAACATACAGACTCCACCAAGCGGCCATTAGTCTACCGCAGGCATGTGTCATGAGAAGCAGCAGCATGCTGGAGGGAATAATAGCTCACAAGATTCTGAGAATGCCCTCAGACATCATGCCTAAAGCAATCAACCTTCACACGTCCCTCACTGTGGTCTTTATTAACAGAGAAGACTGGGCCCGGAATAAAACTAACCTATTCCTGGCAAATGAACGTTGGTTTACCGATGGTTTCAAAACTTTGGAAAGCGTCGGATCCGGAATATATGGGATGAGCCCAGTAGTGAAACGCTCATTTCGTATGGGTAAACTAGCTACTAGAAATGTGTGCAAGGGAGCAAGAAAATCGACACCACTCACTGAGAGCTCTTGAATCCAACTGTTTCAAATCTAGAGCAGTATGGAACTGCAGGAACACCTTAAACCGACTAACACAATGCAACAACGTTACCCTAGTCTGGACACCAGGTCACACGGGACTAGAAGGAAATGGAATAGCGGACGCCCTAGCAAAAGCAGGGGGGCCGAAACAACGTTCACTAGACCAGAACCGTTAATAGGTTTAGCATATAGCACTGCCAAGAATGTCATAACAGCCTGGGCAGACAGTAAAATACTCGAGTATTGGCGTGGTCTACTGGGCCTACTCCATTCCAATGCATTTATCGCTTGTACAAGGAAAAAATCAGGACTCTTATGGCCGATTTCACCAACTGATTCCTAAAGTTAGGAAATACCTAAATTGGAGTTAGGAATATCCGAATTCAATTTTTCGTTTCACCACGTGTTAAGTAATGTTTGAGAGTGTTAGGAAATATCTAACGAAGGTATTTCCTATCACTTTTAAGCATTACTTAACGCTTGGTGAAACGCAAATCGCACTTGGGCATTCCTTAATTCGATTTAGGGATATCCTAACGTTAGGAATCAGTTGGTGAAATCGGCTATGACAAACTGGCTGAGCTCAGTAGAGCACATCTCAGAGTTATAGTAGGTTTGCTTACTGGCCACTGCAAACTCAAACATCACATGCATAAAATCGGACTTGCACAAGATGCAGAGTGCCGGCTATGCATGGAGGATGATGAAACGGCTGAACACATTCTGTGTACATGCCCTGCAGCGGCCAGAACCAGATTCTCAATATTTGGCGATACGACAGTGAGGCCAGAAAACCTGGTAAATTGTTCTCCCAATACATTCCTCAATTTCGTCAAGAGATTGGATATGGGTACTGAGAGAAACATAAACCATAAGGTGATATGGGCCCACTCACGTTCAAAACCAACCATAGTATAAACAAAGAAACTGAAGAGAAATGAAGACTACGAATGACAATTATTATTGAAACTTGATAGAAAATTAACAAGTTACAAGTAAACTAATCTGAAATTATTTCAATGAAATTCTAAATATCGAAACAATAAAACCAACTATTAACGTAAACATCTGAAAACGGCCAAACCAGACATTCCAAAATAGAAATTCCTAGCTACAAAAGTAAAAAAAGTATAAAGAGATCAAATTTTAGCCAGAGCTATGGTGCAACTAAGTGAAGGCCTGAAACCTGACTGATCCTCAGATGATACATTGAAAGTTCAAATGTTTCCTAATTTAGTGTTCAAGCAGCGAACGGGTTGAAATTTCTAAATTCGGAAAGGGTTTTGATATGAGACACAATATACTTATAAGTATTTGCCTTGAGTGTATTTATATAACGTTTCACATACGTTATTGTAGATCTTCCATTCATTCATAAATTCTATTGAAGATTGATAAATAGGATTAAGCTGGCCCAATCATACCGTTTGATGAGAAGGGTGAGGAATATATTTTATCAACAATTCTGCCAAATCAACGGAGAACCATTTGACATAACGTGGTTTGCAAGTTCAACTATGGAGTATATCTCATTTTAATAATCATCAATTTCCATGATAATTCATATTCTACTTCCACTATTTGGATCTACCGAACAACAGGACATATAACGAAGCTTAAATTAGGGACAAAACACTGTTTTGAAAATAAAAATAAAAGTAAGAAAATTATTCATTTGTTCAACGTTGAGTGAATTGAGAAACATAGTGTAAGTACCTTGAATAAATCTATCATTTCTCTTTTCTGTTCCAGTTGGAGTGGAATATTTGATAGATTCTGATGATTTCAAAGGTGTCATATGGAGCGTTTTATTGTAGGCAGAAATGTTCTACTCGAAGAAGTAGAATTTGACATGTCTGTTTTTTTGACACCAAATATATCTACGTTTTCTACTTCCACTACGATCAAATTTAAGGGTAGCAAAAGTTGAAAATTGGTTGAAAATGGAAAATTCCTAAATCGTAGCAGAAATTGACACTATTGACATTGAATGTAGTTTGAAACTATGGACTTCATTTCTGTTCATTTCAGTTTGGTTGTATTTTAAAGCTCAAAAAACTTCATTTACTCACATTAAAACGATTTTGGTAGTGAACAGCCTCTAGTTAAAATAAATATGAGTGTTATGGACGTGAGTAAAGTTATAGATGAAAATGTTTGAATACGTACAGGTTGTACAACGAGTTTTAATTATGTTATAAAGAAGGTGGGTTCATATTGATTCTCAATTCATTGAAAACCTCTGTTGAACCTTCATTTTGAAATCATATCCTAAAGAAATATACGAATGGATACCAAAAAAAGATTATGAAGATGCTGACCCCGAAAGTAGCGGAAGTTCAAAAACATCATTGGGATGATTTAGAAACACTTTATGTCAAATCGATTTATGTATGATGAATAGAAAAAAATTTGTCCAGGTAAATATCAAAAAAATTATTTTCAGATCCTATTTGTTCCCAACATACAAATACGCTCTAATTTTTCAAACATAATTCCAAGGCTTATTTGCTAGTTCACTCAAAGCTGCCGCGAAAGTGGAAGGTGTGAAGGTTTATGAATCACTTCTTCATAATAATTTTTACATTCTGAAAAAGTTTTCTGAGTGAAAAATATTGAAGGAATTCACATATGTAATAAGTTTATTATTGCACTTGGAATATTCCCGCCTAGATCTTCGAATAAATTTAATACTGCTCGCATCTTCTTCCTTTGTCTATTTGTGCTGTAGTAGTTGTTGTTAATCCAAGCAAATTAATCATATTAAATGAATCATTTATAATAATGAAAACTAATAAGTTTCAAACTTTTTATAGAGATTTAGGGAATTTTAGAATTATCTGACTTCTATTGGAAACCCTGAAATTACTTTTTTGTGATAATCTACTTCTTCTACTAGTAGATGTAAACTCTAGTGGTCAATGAAACGCGGCTATAGTGACTATGCCAGCAGTTTCAGATAGTTTTTTGCCTCAAGGATTACAGAGAAGTGTTGAAGACTTTTTCAATGTTTCATAATAGTACAGAGAGGAGAGGGGGATTTGCAAGACATAAAATCGGAATTGAAAATACTTCATTCATTCTAACATTATGATATATTGTTATATCTTGAAGGAAAATAACTAAAATTATCAAATCATCTAAATATGCTATCACAAACAATAATTCTATCCTTCAACTCTTTGAAATTAACTAAAAAGTTTAGCTCACCTCTCCGATATCATGTTCTGGAATCGAATTGGGATGATATCTATCCACTTGAGATTTGAATATCGAATAAATACTCAAAATCATCATGGGTTGGCGACAACGGAAGTTTCGATTCAATTTCAGACCTATTTAATCACCTGATATGTAATCCGATGACAATTTGGCACCCACGTACTCACACAAAATACAAAAGAAGCTTGTTTGTTTTTAAAACCTATCTTCGCCAGATTCCCAAAGATGTTCATCCTACCAACATGAACTGTGAATGAGAATTGGGCCGAATGCCGGTAGGTGCGTATGGCGATTTACAGTGCGTTCATAAAGTGTGGAAACGCTCTATTATCTCACGAGTCAATTATTTCCGGAGGTAAAGCTCGGACATACCGATTTTGGATTTTAGTTTTCCACCTTTTTTTAGAAAAAAATATTTTTTCCCTTCACCATTCGAGATGACGTCATCGACATATTTTTTAAACTGAAAGTGTTTAATTTCATGGCAAAAATTGAAAGCCCATATTTTTCTGAGTTCAACAACATACGTCATATCTTAAACTTCGAATCACAGTATACTAAGTATAAAGGAAACCAGTGTTCAGATTTCTCAACATTAACTTCATTATTTATTTGCAATTAAAATATCATAGGTTGGTGGTGAAAATAAACAAATAAGAAATCCACAGCAAATGCTCGAACTGAGCTCCTTGGTTAGTTGACAATATCGAAGACGTCTAATGAATTCTTGGGTTATGTTAGACAATACCTCTGGTGTATCGTTGAATTTCAGTTCAAATTATCTCTTCAAGGTCTTCCAAATTGGTGGATCGGTTTATGTACACTTTACTTCTAGCAGGCCATTCAATCTGTCCGCGTCGTCCAATCCAGCGATTGGGGAACGTTTCATTAAGAAAATCTCTAACATCTCGAGCATAATGTAGACCTGCTCCATCCTGATGGAATCAAATAGAAGAAACTATTCGATCAGGTTGGTTGATTTCTGAAAATGTCTCAGTTTAATTTGGAACCACATAAGTTTGTAACATTTCCAAATAATTTCCACTTGTCACAGTACCGTCAAAAAAATATGGTCCTACAATGGTATTCCTGAGAATCCCAGCCCACACAGTTACTTTTTGGGTTTATAGGGTATGAGCTTCCATCGTCCATTTGGGAATTTTTGTTGCCCAATAACGACAATTTTGCCTATTTTGCAATTCCCGATTTTGATGTTTCCCCTCGTTCGGGAATAGCTGACCACGCCTGGACAAAACACCACCGAATTCTTTGGGACGAAGCTAGTGTTCTTCATAGAGAGGAACATTGGTTCAAACGGAAATTTATGGAAACCACCTATATAGAAGCAAATAGTGCCTTCAGTTAACCAAGCGTGGAAATTAAAAACGTATGGAAACCGCTCATGGACCGTTTTGGAGGGAGAAAAAGCGCGAAACCACGCGCGCCACAAGACCGCGCGTAATTACACCGTAATTACACTTTAATTATAGACCTATAAAAGGTCGCGTAGCATCTGATTTTGTCATTATTGACCAGAAGACGATTGCGGATTCAAGCAATTGAAACGTTGTGAAAAATTTGAAAGAAATAGAAATCTTTCAACCATTACGATGATGGACGTCCGAAATATAAGTAATCAAGTTACTACATCGTCTAAAACATTCAAACAAACATGTATGAGTTTAATTTTATATGGATGTAATTTGGCTTTTCTAAGAATTTTCTGCACAGCACCACTACAGATCTCATTGTTGTCAGATGAAGTTGTAATTGAACGATGAGGATTTTATTCAATTCCAAGTAATACATTCAATTGAGTGTCTTCGGCAACGGTAGGTCTGCCACTCTTAGGCTTACACTGAGAAAATTGTTTTAAATTTGCAATGTATTTTCAATGCTTAGAGTAGAACATTATTTCAGATTCATGGGAATCTTACTTCTATCGTTCAATTTTTAAACTACAAGATGTATCTAAACGCACTTGAAATGAGATTTCATTCTGCGCGTAAAATTTCCTTCGATATACTAAAAATAATTATGTGAATATCTCTCGACTATGAGAAGATCCACCTGCAACTGGAATTTACATCCGTTTTGGTGCAAATTTTCGCGTTGGTTGTGAAATTACGCATCCACAGGGTAAAATCAGATCCTACACGTTCCTGTTCATTCTTTCTCGTGACCAAGTGTGGTATTGAGGTTTTGCAAGTAATAAGTAATGAGTGTTTTTTGTGCATTGCATCACCAATACAAGGTAAGTGAACTTTATTAAAATCATTACATGATATTTACGAGAATGCATTCAGGTTTCTTCTCCACATTATCTAAATATCTAATGAAATTGAGAAATATAACCTCAAAATCACGAAGTGATTTGTGGGAAACACCGATATCATATGTTGAATTGAGTACCTACATATGAAAAATTACTTAATCGCATCAAATCTTTTGATTTCGAATGGTTATTATATGTTTTGAAACGTGTAACTTTCGATTAATGAATTCCAAATTATGGAGAAACCAATAAATTCTTTGGTCGTTTTTTTCTTAACATATACTTACTGTTTGGAGAATGTTGGCTGTTGTTGAGTTTATTTGTGACACATGCTCCCAAAAAACAAAATTCTTGAAAAAAAAATAATTTACACCAAAAACTCCACAAGTACTTGTCCCATCATTGTAAAATCACATTTTCCCGAATAGAAAGCATCTAGCTTTCGAATAGTCCATATTCTATGATAATTTAAATTGAATTGTATTGGTCTCTACCCTAACTGTTTCAAGAATTAACAAGACGATGGAAAGCCTGTGGCTTGTTGTATAATACAACTATTTTTTGTTGTTAGGACAATCGCACTGAATAGGATGACCAGCCCATAAATCTTTATAATATATTGATAATGATTAATGTTATTTATAATATGCAATGTATTATTCGAAAATGTTTTCAGTTTTTTGCAATTTTGGAATTAAATATTCAGTTTATGTTTGAAATTCATTTTTATTTCAAATTATTAAAGATAACCAACTGTACATACCTAATTAACCGAAATATCGTAAGATAATGAAGATAAGGACAGAATCTGTTTATACTAATATAACATAGAATTTTTGTTTTACGACTGAACGCCACAGATTCAATTATTTTTTTCTAGTTCCTACATGAAGTGTGCTAGACTATTCTTACCCAGATAATACGGGGCCAATCTGTCTGCCATTCAGCCAGAGTGGTGAATAAAGGTATAGAAGTGGATGGAAAAATATTGAGGATTTTGGAAACCATCAACGTTCAAAAATTTGAGCAATATATCTCCACTTCACCAAAAACACTTCATTGCCATAAATACTCATCTGGACTCTATTATCAGTCTTGATGATGCTAGTTTTATTAGCGAAACGTAAATCGAGTATAATATAATGAAGTGCTTGGTGACCTAGAGACGAATTTCTCAAATTGATGGATACATCTATGGTGTGTTGAATAAAAGACAAAATGTACCTACCTATACAATTAAAAAATATACAGTGAGGTCTTACAGTAACGGATAAATTCATTTTCTACGTTGTTATCTATTTTCAAGAAAACTCCTGAAACACGTCAATTCATGTTTTCAAAAAGATACTCTGTGACCTAAAAAAAATCGCCGCTCCTTCACCCCCATCAAAGTGGTAAATGAACCAAAAAATAGGGTGCATTGAATATACCGCGAATTTAATAGTATTCGTGGTAATTTTTAACATTTTGAAAATTAATTTTGTTTTGACGCAAAAATTCAAAATTCAAAACAATAAACATGGCTGTATAGACAATTGAAAACCCTTCTAAATGAGGTATCACTTGACCCCCTATTTCATTATAAAATTTGGTGGGGTGGTTGTTTCAGGGTTCTTCTTGAATATGGCTAATAAGGTAGAATATGAATTTATCCATTACTTTAGGACCTCACTGTATAAATTCATGATAATATAATCCCACATTATGAAATTCCAAAGCAACTTCACACCGGAGTGTATTTTTCAAGTTAGAAAATCAAACCGTAATATTACAATGTAAAACTTTAAAATTTTTGTTGTGAAGTAATATAACAATGTAAAGTTCCATTGTAAAATTATGTAACAACGTAAAGTTACATCGAAGAAGTGCACAGAGTTGATCAGAGTAAATATCCATGGTGATATAACACGTGGTATGCAAAATTCCACTCGAAGGTAAATTCCCTTTAAAACGGGCGGTAATTAAATTGCCGCTAGTGGGACCGGAAAAAAATTCTCCCAGTGTATCCCTAATATTGCCAGTTTCATTAAATGTATGTAATATTTTGCTTACCGATGATTTGCTTGTTGGTTCTCGATCCGGACATTTTTCATTGAATATTTCGCATACTTCTGCCATACTCCTTTTACGATCACCGTAACCTTAGATCATCAGAACTTCTATTCTCTGTTTTTCTCACAGCACCATCGTTATTTCAAATACTTGGTTTTTCCCGCTGCCGACACTGAAAAAAGTTCATACATTAGCAACAAAAGTTTTGAGGAGCAAAACTCACATTACATGTATTAACATAATATCAGTATTAGCATAACATAGTTGTATTTAAAATGAAAAATTAGTACTAAATAAGCAAATAAACTAAATAAATCTTAACAACTCACTCACAGGCAATTTGTCTTAGTGAGTTTTTGCGGTTTATTGAAGCTATAATCTCGATCTGTATTAAATTTTTATAAGATATACTTGCTCAATAAACTATATATTATTATTATATTATTATATCATTATAAAACAGGTAAATGGCCTATATCATTCGTTTACTAATTCATCTTGACAACGGAATGTAACTAGTTTAATTTACATGCCTAGGGTAATAATGACTTTGACAAGTAATACCTTCAGCTTCATCTATATCAATTTTTAGGTTACGAGACTTTTTGAATATTATTGTTGTCTGTTAATTCGGTAACTTAGTTATGCGCACAAGCAACTTAGAATGAAATAGCGGAACGAATAATCATGGAGGAAGGGTAAGAAAACAAACTTCAATCCAGGCAGATTTTGAGAAATTTCAACAAGCAGAGGGAAAAACGTAATAAGTAACACGGAATGGATCGACTGTTAACATCCTCGGCAAGCGACCTCAAATGTTAACACGGCTTTACTTCATCATTCATTTATAATCATCATGTAAACCAGCGGAAATTACACATGTTCACTGTAAAACACGGAAGAAATGGTACATATACCTAATTTTACATTAAAATTTTAAATTACTCGTGCAATCAAGTTATAATACTAGGATGTTTATAGTAGATCTTGGCATGTATTTTTCCATCCACTCACAAAACAGTTTTCACCAAGCACCAAAATACGCAACTCTGTCCTGATTTAAAACTTCGTTGTATCTCCTGTAGCTTAGAAAATCCCAAAGGTGGGGGTCGGGTTTGAATTGTCCTGTATAATCAGCACCAAATATTTTTCGTCTCTATCTTCTGCCGATTTACTCTTGAAATCGAAATTAAACACCGCTCAACCCGAAACTTTTCAATAGACCCAAACACAACTGCCCCCGTATCAAAAGACGAACATCTCCGAATCTGCTTATACGCGGCTAATCATTTTAATTTAAACATGAGCTTCTTAACGTCGGTAATTTGTCAGAGGAGAGGAAAACGAGAAGATGAAGATGATCTGCGCTGCGCCTCCTTGCCATTCAGACGTGATCAAAGACGCGCAAAACGGCCGATTCCCTGTTAATTTTACTTTTGATGTCTCGGGAGCTAGAAAGTTGACGAGAAACTTGAAAAGATATCTCTCAAATCAACTCCTTAGCGTCTCTTTTCATGGGAGTTGTTCGGAAGTTGCCGGCCGGCGACATCAGGGACAAATAATGTTTGCTCTGAAGGGTGTTGGAGATTGGGTGGACGAGCTGTTTTTTTTATAGGGATATTTTTTGTTATGTGGAGGATGAAAATGAATATATCAATTATCAAAAGAAAAACACACGTTTAGTTGTCTAGTTGTTAGGGGTGAAATTTAGGAAAGGAGAGTATTGAATGTGCAATGATGTTTCACGCCACTAACGTACCCGGTAGCTCAGTAGGGTTTAATTTTCGGGATTCGAGGCCCGAATATTTATATGAAAACTACAATTTACTTGAATGATGATAAAAACGCAACTGACTCGAAAAATGATTGGAATTCAACTTACTGGTTCGGAAACTACATTGCAACTAAATTTTTGTGGATTCTCAAAAATAAACTCGACTTACTCTCTCCCCCTTTATGGTACTTAGTTTTTTAGCCACGCCCTTCGACATAGTCGCCGTTAAGAATTTTTTGGTTACGAATAAATCGTTATGTGTGACAAATCTAATAACTAGACTCTCCCAAATGATAGCTTGGGTGGACAACCCCGTACATACTCATTAACATATTGTTCTTGAATATTTAGCTTGGAAGAAAAATGTCCAAAAAACTTAAATTTCATCATTGCCCCTAACCCTAGTAACAAATACATAATTACGTATGACATATCGATTCGATTCCATTGTTTGATCGATTACGTATTCCCACATTTTAAGTTGGGAGAAACTGTATCAATCTGTACTATTTTTACTCATTTGTCCGCGGTTTTAAAATGAATCATACATAGTAGAAATCTCTCTTCAGAGAAAGAAGGAGTTTATGATGGACATACTCGAAAATATCGTTCTTTTGTGATGGGTTTCGACTCGCAATAAACAATTCGTCGCTCTTATGAAATTGAATTGTATTTTTGGGAATACTAAAGAAAATATCTGGTAATGGCTTATTTCGTTAAAAAAATGTGTCGAACAGATGAGCAAGATATTCAATGTGATCTTATTGAACGATATCCCTGAAGACGATTGCAGATTCAAGCAATTAAAACGTAGTGAAAAATTTGAAGAAGTAGAAATCTTGTTAGGGGTGAAATTTAGAAAAGGGGAGTAGTGAATTTGCAATGATGTTTCACGCCACTACCATACCCAGTAGCTCGGTAGGCGTGGATTCGACAATGAAAATTGATTTCGATTAGATTGAAATATGGGGTTTAATTTTCCGGAGCGCCACGGATTTATCGCCAGTTAAAAATCCGAAACCACTTTGACAACCCACTGCACTAATATTACTGAAATATTAAACGATAGATACCCATAATGGTATAAAAATAGTATATGAATATGTAGACATTTTGTACATGGGTCACTTGAATAACTTGGATAACTTGGACCAGAATAAAAGAAATAGTGATGTACCTTACTAATAAAATATAATGAATGATGTTAGACACACTGTATGTGCACAGTTCGGCACGTTATACAAAATGAAATGAAATGAAATGAATGTTAATATGGCACCACCAAGATGAATTAAAGTGTACGCTATGAATGGGAGAAGTGAATCGTTTCAGGATATCAATATTAAACCTCCAGTGTGGGCTATGCCTGTGACATCACGATGATAGCTAACAATTATTAATATGACTTAGGGGCACAATCTTAAGCTTAACTTATCTGATAGAGTGAATTTCCTCAACAAGGCCAGTTCACCAGTTGTAGTTTCTCACTTCAATGCCTTGGTGAGTACAGTAGTGCACAGTGCATAGTGCAAGTACATGTACAGCTATTAACGGGAGATACCAATGATAGGGGACGAACAGAGAAGGAACACTGAACCACAGAGGAACAGTGGAACTCCAGCGGAACAGTGAAAAACCAACCAATAAACAGTATCGGAACACCCTAGAATAAACAATATCAGTCTGACATCTGATTACACTTTTATGGGGCCATAAGTAGAGCTCGAATGCAAATACTAACCTCTATTAAGTGGAAGAGTTCAAGTAACAGCTTTGATGGTTTGTTCGCTGTCTGATAGCTAGTTTCTCGTTCCAGCGGTTTTACCGATGAAGAATGACCAAGGTCCATAAAATACGTAACGACATACGCCTAAACATCAGGATACAAAGGTCAGTCAGAAGTGCTTACCTTATAACCTCAAAAATTCGGATACCGAACAGAGAAATTCAATCTTTATACGCGAGAAAAATTAAATACTGAAAAATTAGTTTTAAACCATTTTGATGGTTCATTTGGGGTAATGTCAAAAAAAGTTGGATACAAAAATTTTCGATTTTTTTTATTATCTACAACTTTTTCATTGAACATTTTCTGCTAAGAGGTCACGTATAGCCGCAAATCGCTAAAAAAAATGTTCATCCCCTTAACTGCAGCCTCATTCCACCATTTTGGGTGTTTAAATATTTTTTCTTCTTAAAGTTGGAACCTCAACAACATTCTCCACCTGGTTGCTGCCTGTTACTATTTTCTTATCTCAAGTGTTTGAAATTAGTTTGGCACCAGCCGAATATGAAATAACTATATAGGTTCGTGAAATGGTTTTACAGGCATCACATAATCACCATAATGTTACACATACAACGTTATTCTTCATCATAGTGCAATTTCCTATTTTTGGCAAATATAGAACTTCTGAAAATGCTAGTGACTACAGAAAAATAATTGAAAAAGTACCACTCATGAGTTTTCCAAAGGGTGGAAAATGAAACAACCATGTAAAATTCTATAAGTTTGGATTTGTATAGAATCCAACCTTCAAATGAAAGGAAAAATAGTTGCGAATTAGGGAAGTAAATAAAAAAATTGGTAATTATAATTTTGAAAATCCCTGTGATGAGACAGGGTTTTAATGGTGTGGCAATCTGAAGAACTGCAAAAATTCTAGGTTAATATAGAATGTAGCCTACATTTACAATTGTTGACGAAAAGTTTGAAAGGAAGCATTAATAAAATATGTTCTCACAAAATATTCATTCATTGGGAATAAATAATAAAAAAACATTGAGATACTTAAAAGATTGTACTCAGAAATTAGATATCCTGCATTTTGTCGATGTATATTTACTGAAAATCACTAAACAGAAATGCTTTGATATCTCGTAATCAAGCTTGATGGTCTATACTTCTGAATCAGAGTTATGCAGTTTCATTTCGAATACAGAGAATGATAACATTATTCATTCTTCATTTTTATTTCTACGGAAAGCTTTGGCCATTAGCCTTATTTGCTTTCTATGTAAATTGTTAGCTGAAATGGAAAGCATCCATCGGTTTTTTGGCAAGCACTCACTTTTATCTACCCGCTGCATTTAAATCTGAATTCCGGAATCTAAAAACGATGCTGAATACCCAAAAAAAAAAAGAATCTGAAATCGTGGTGAACTCAAAATCATAGTTTCTGTATCTGATGCTCTCATTGAAATTAAATGATAGTTCACAGAGAACATTTGTTGTAACAGTATCATATATTCATGAGTATCAATTGATTATCGATCGATCTTATAGGGAATAAATTACACAGGGTAAAGCTTCAAAAAGTACATACCATACTGATGAACTCTGGATAATTTATGCAGCCTTGATTATCAATTATTATTGGGTGAGCTGGAATGTGTGGAATATCCAAGTTAGGTTGAAACACATAGAGTGTGATTCACGTCATGCTAACCTGACACCTCGCCTTTTTTCCAGTATAATACTATTCTGAATCTTCATTAGTTTACTTTTTGTGTACTGGATCTATTAAAAAATATTATTATTATTATATGTATAATTTGACTTGTTTGGTACCAGATAAAATGATGTGTGAATATAAATGGGATTCGATACTCTATCTGAAACAGCGTGAGTTTCTTTTTCAATAGCACATATTTTCCAAAATAATATAATAATGATAATGAAAATAATATATTGGAGGGACTGATAGGTCTCAGAATATATCCACATGCATAACACGGCGTTACGAGTGTTGTACTATCATCGACAATACTCGTACGGTATAGGAGCTACGCCGGTTGGGAGAAAACTTCAAGAAAAACTCTCATCCCAGTGCGAAAACCAATAGGCATGCAGACTTTGGAAATATTTTTGGTACATCCCAATATAATCACTCATGTGTAAGAAATTGGTTGGAAAAAAAACAGACAATGAAAAGGAAACGGTCTCTGACAAAGAAAATTCTGAATGTATTTCCGAACAATTGCATGAAATATTTGAATAGTGATTTGGAAGCAGTCAGTCAAACCTTTTTGAGAATGTGGTGATGTATCTGAATTTCCATATTGGTTGAAAGATTTCGGAAAAACAACTGCAGTCAACAGCATCGCAGGCTCTGACAATTTGTATCGTTTACAAAAATGACTGACAAAAAAAGCAAGAGAAAGAGTAAAATATTTTTTCTGTAGTCCAGATAATATCGGTGCCATAAGTACTTTGAAAATAAACATTGGTAGATATAATCAAACAGAAGGAATCATTTAGATGGTCTGCAAATCTGAAAGTAGATTCAATAGATAACTTTATACAGTTTTCTAATATTGTTTCAATTCAATTCAATTTCTTTATTTCCATTCAGACTCATACATACATAAGTATAGGATATTGTCAATGTCTATTTTAGTTTTAAAAACGAACAGATCGTTTTAACAAATAGATATTAATATAATATACAGGGTGTTAATTAAGTACGTTGACAAACTTCGGGAGGTGAAAGGTTTTCAGGACGAAATGTTCATATAAACATATGTCCCAAACGGCTTGGTTTTCGAGATACAGGGTGATAAAAATACATTTTTTTCAAGATTTTTTAGAGTTAACTTCGACATTTTCTACAATAATCAGTTCAAATTAGGCAAGTACAATCCATTCAATAGTACGCACGATACAAAATAATGCATTTCTCAAATAATTCACAGGGTCCTCCTTTTTTCAGAGTCAAGCTTTGTTCAACCCTTCAGAATTTTTTTTCCGCCGCCACTGACATATTATGAGAAAGGAATAATGAATGTTGTTTCATTTAACATCTTTTTGCTCTCTTGATGTTTTTCATTTACTTGTACGGTTCAGGAGTTACAATGAAAATATTAACGCAAACATTTTCCAGTAACGCATAACATAAAGAAATTTGAGAAGCAAATAGTCTAACAAACTTGAAGGGTGATTCTTTGAAAGGTTTCAAGATGAAAAGTTCATATAAACATGTCCCAAGAGGCTTGGTTTTCGAAGTACAGGGTGATCAAAATACATTTTTTAGGAGTTTTTGGAGTTTACTTCGAAATTTTCGACAATAATCGATCCAAATTAGTTCAAATTGGACTAGTACAATCCATTCAATAGTGCGCATGATATAAAATAATTCATTTCTCGAAGTGTCATTGCCACTCTCCAAAGATTAGCGCGTGACGCAATACGTCATTTTGTTCTCATTACACAAATAGCTATTTTCTGCTCGTGTAGAGAAAATGTAATGTTATGGAGCTCCCATACATTTTTTACCATAACTCAGGTTGAATATGTATTGCACAAAGTTAATTATGGCAATATAATTTTAGACATTTTCAATAGTGAATAACTTTATTATCAAATACTAGAGCAAAGTAACATAAATTCCCTAGGAATAAAATTAAGTTCAGAATAGGACCATTATTGAAATTGCTATGTCAGAGCAGCTGCTGGAAATGGCCACCGCCAACTTCAATGCATGCGTTTATGCGCCTAACCATAGACTGGCGGACACGCTCAAAAATACCAGGAGTGTTTCTTATAATTCCGCATGACTCCTGTATGCGATTCCTCAGGTCTTCTTCACTTTGAACTGGAGTTCGGTACACTAATGATTTAAGGTGCCCCCAGAGGAAAAAATCAAGTGGATTCATATCGGGTGACCTTGTTGGCCAAAGTTGTGGCCCACCACGCCCAATCCAGCGATCAGAATAATTCTCTTCTAAATATTGGCGTGCAACCAATCTGAAGTGTACTGGAGCACCATCATGCATAAACCAAATTCCAATTCTTTCCCTCAGTGGGATCTCTTCTAGGAGTCCAGGTAAGATGAATTCAAGAAAATGTCGATAATGGTCACCATTGAGTCTATGAGGCAGAAAATGTGGCCCGATAAGGAAATTCCCTACAATTCCAACCCAAACATTCACAGAAAACGTCTCTTGAAAATGGTTTTCAATCACGGCGTGTGGGTTTTCATCAGCCCACATATGATTGTTGTGAAAATTAATAATGGCTTTACGGGAAAAGCATGCCTCATCGGTGAATAACACTTGAGATAAAAACCATGGATTTTCCAACAATTTATTTCGAATCCAAGTGCAAAAAGTTAATCTCTTTGGAAAATTTCTTGGCAGAATGGCTTGAACACGCTTGACTCTGAAAAAAGGAGGACCCTGTGAATTATTTAAGAAATACATTATTTTGTATCGTGCGCCCTATTGAATGGATTGTACTTGCCTAATTTGAACTGATTATTGTCGAAAATGTCGAAGTTGACTCTAAAAAATCTTGAAAAAAATTTTTATCGCCCTGTATCTCGAAAACCAAGCCGTTTGGGATATATGTTTATATGAACTTTTCGTCCTGAAAACCTTCAAAGAATCACCTCCCGAAGTTTGTCAACGTACTTAATTAACACCCTGTATAAAGTAATATAATTTATAGTCTGTATAAAACAATGTATAAAAATATGTATAAAACTATATATAAAAGTGGTTATGACAGATTACAACAAACATATCTGAACTGAACTGAATAAAAAACTCCATTAATTAAAAGTTTTCGTACTTCATATTTGAATTTTGATATCAATTTAATTCTAGTTGGTAAATTATTATATAATTTCACTGGCAGAACTATGGGACTGTTAGCTACAGTTGTTAAGCGATGAGATGGTATATTAATATTGTAGTTTTGCCTTAAGTTATGCACATCAGTTCCGCGAGACTGGTTGAGAATAGCTGGATTATTCTTAATATACAACAGAGTGTTATAAATAAATAGAGAAGGGAACGTTAAAATCTCAAGTTGTTTAAACAACTGGCGACAGGAAAACATCCTAGGTTAAACATCATGTTTCGTACAATCTTTTTTTGAAGTATAAAAACTTCGTTAGACCTAGAACTGTTGCTCCAGGCTAGAATTCCATTATTCATGATTGAGTAAACGTATGAATTTTTTACAGTTTCAAGAGATTGTGATCAATTCTCGATCGAAGTTGCCAGATTACAAAACAGTGTCTCGCTAAACTTTTTAGAACGTTATCGATTTGAAACGTCCATGAAAGTTTAGAGTCAATCAAGATTCCTAAGAATTTTACTAAGTACTTACTTTTGTTCAATGAATTGGTCCTTGCATTTTATAAGAAGACTTTTGTTCAAATCCCTCAGTGAGAACATGATTAATTCAGTCTTGATTTGATTTAATATTAGGCTGTTATTTTGACAATAGTTATTGATAAAATTTGCAGACTCAGTACAAGTGTTACTAAGATTTGTTACTGAATCACCAGAGCACGCTACAGAAGTGTCATCTGCGAATACAGATAAATAAGTTTCAGATATGTCTATATGAGTTATATCGTTTACAAAGATTATAAATAATAGGGGTCCTAGCAAACTCCCTTGCGGGACGCCACTATTCATCTCTTCTACTCCAGACCAATACGAAATATCGTTAACTCGTAATCTAACACGTTGCGAACGGTTTAAAAGAAATCCCTATAGCCAATTTATAGCATTTCCACGTACCCCATAGGTTTGTAATTTTTGAAGTAGGAGTTCGATGTTAATTACTTCGAATGCTCTCTTTAAATCGAAAAAAAGACAGGCTACAAACCTACTTTCATCTAAGTTTTAAAGAATTTCATTATACAATGCTATGATTGCTTGATGGGTAGACAACCCCTTTCTAAAACCGAATTGACAGGGACTAAACAATTTATTATTATCAATAAATGTTACAAATCTCTTGTAAAATGCCTTTTCAAAAATCTTGGAAAATAATGATAATATGACCACCCCTCTATAATTGATAAAAGTGATATGAACAAATATATGTCAGACACAGAACTATGCAAATAAAACTGAGGAGCCCTTTCAGTTCAGGGTCAATATTTCTGAAACTCCGAACAAATTTCAGATGTTATTATCTCACAATTGAATTTTCTGGTTAGCAAACGATTTGATTCAGCTCATTTTCCTAAATATGTATAAAAATTGGTCTTATCTATATATAAGGGAGTAGTGAGATATTAATAACTACAGACAAATATCACTAATATCAACACTGTCTAAAATAATTGAGAAATTGATAAAAAGTCTACAGAAGATGCGACCTATTCATTGAAGTCACTTATATATAAGGCAATAGATTAGAAAACTCCAGCCTAAAGTATTTTTATAGATCTGTCCAAAGCGTCCGAGACCGCAAGACAAGAAATATTATTTAACAAACTATATTCATGCGGTATTACAGGAAAACCTCTTCTCTTGATCTTCCTAAAAGTTATTTGACGGATAGACAACAACAAGTATCTTTGAATAAACACATCAGCGAAGCGAGAACTGTCACATTTGGTGTACCCCAAGGCACTGTGTTGGCCCCTCTATTGTTTACATTGTACATAAATAACCTCCTAGGTATCGATTCCCAGGGGACAGTTTTGAGCTTTGCTGATGAGTCGGTTTTATTTTACGAGTATACTGCAGATACATGTAGACACTCGGAACACATGGCAGAAACTGACTTCCGAGTCATTAAGAAGTGGTTCCAATGCAATAAACTCGCTAAACCTGAGTAAAACTCAGGGGTTATGTTGCTGATGATGAAAATTAAATATTGTTCTGTTAACGAAAGTCTTGTACGATTGACTTGTTTGGCAAAAACTCCCAGGAAGTTTGTTATTTCATTTAATATCGGCAAGGTATATGGATTGTTGTGAAATACCTGGTTTTGCTGATACCGATATGAGAAGGGCACCTTTGTTGGATTTCCTGTTTCAATTTGTTCAAAAGTCTTGATGTCTGGTAAGTACTAAGTGTAATTGTACTTTTGTCTACGAAATTCTGCTGGGCTGATTGTATTTTCTTGCTTTGAAATTCTTATTTATTCAACTTTTCATAAAAAAATCAAGTATTACTTCTTTCAAAATCGTTTGGCTTTTCCCTTTTTCTGTCTCGTTAGACCTGGTTACCAACACACAGTTTTAAACACTCCCGATTTTTATTAGTTTTTCTATGGATCACTTTCTTATTTTTTTAGTTACTAAAATTACTGTTGCACGATAATTTTATTCATCAATAATTTCTATCATTAAGAACATGTGTGTTTTTCTCTTGTGGACTTTAATTTTTTTTTTATTACATCTTTCCGTTCTCTTCAATCGGATCAATACATTTTTTCTTTCCTCTGTATGTCAAAGTCAGCGTTTTGTTTGTGTTCAGATTGTGCAGTTTATTATAAAGTGTGTTCTTTTTTCAGTATTTGATTAATATGAAGATTTTTTGTTTTAACACTTTGAAATTATTTTTGGTTTCTCTTATTGCTTACTAGTCATTGTGATGTTCAATTATGTGGTGAGGTATTTTTTAGGTTACTTTGGCTATGGAATTCAGTCGGTCCAGTTCGAAGGATTGTGTTGGAACAACTTTGCAGCGGAGAGACCTTTCAATGCAAACCTTCTGAATGCTTTGGTTGGCTACTAGTTTGACATAGCTAAAATAAGCTATAAAGATATTTGTAAAGTATTACTACACAATTCTACTCACTTTTAGATTTCCAAAACTCAAATATTTTACAATTCTCTATACTATAACAATACAATATATTTAGTTAGATAATGTTTTAAACGTACAAGCAATCACTTGCTTCTTTGAGTATACACATTTATTTATATCTTTATCATACTTCATTTACATTGTTGTTTATTTAACCGAAATAAACATATTAGTATAATCATTATTACATCAAGATTTCCAATACTGATAAGTCTAAATCTTACTACTGTATGGATGAATTCTGTCATCTATAATTTGAAGACCGGAAATTGAATTATCAGTAGTAATACCACTAGTGAATTTTCTCGAAGCAATTCAGTTGTAGACGGGGATCCCACGCCTATTTTAAAAAATGATTAATAACAGGCTGAATCTTCCTGAGTAGCTTCATTTTGAAGAGACGCTCAACTTTTTTCTCTACGAAAATTCTTGATAGTGGTAGCCAATGAAATTCGCAGGCGTCAATCATGTCGATTAGGTGAGTGCAAAAAAGTCATTAATAACAGTTAGTTTTTCATTTGAACCTTGAGATGATTCGATAAAGTACTCGAAAAAACTTTTGTCCTACAAAATGGATGGTAGGACTGAAGAGTCCCCCACTCCCAACATGTACCAATGACGTGGTCATAAAAAATCATTAGTAACCAGCGGATTTTGTATAATTGAATGGTCATATTGTCCTACAAATTGAATGGTAGGCGTTCCCAGTCCTACGCTTCGAAATTGTCAATTCCACGGTAAAAAAAAGTTCTTTCTATTGAGACGCCCAACTTTTCCCTCAACGAAAATTCTCAAAAGTGGTAGCGTCAATCTTGTCGATTTGGTGAGTGAAAAAAAGTCATTAAAAACAGTTAGTTTTTCAGTTGAACCTAAAGATAATTCGATAAAGTACTCATAAAAACTTTTGTCCCACAAAATGGATGGTAGGACTGAAGAGTTCCCCACTCCCAACATGTACCAATGACGTGGTCATAAGAAATCATCAGAACCCAGTGGATTTTTCTACCATTGCTTGCTTTATTTATATTTGTATAATTAAATGGTCACATTGTCCTAGGTATGTTTTCACAGTCCTACGTGCCAAAGCCGTAATGTACAGGGTGCTCTATTATGTTCTTATATAAACTTCAAATGGTGAATCTTTGACTAATTACAGAATGAAAAGTTCATATGAACATGGGTCTGCAAATATTTCGTATGGAAGATACAGGATATTGAAGTTGAAATGTTAAATTCATTTATTTTGAAAAACTTTTTGAATAAAATTTGGTGAACGAAGTTTATTGGTGGTGGAAATCAAAATTTGCTATCAATTTTTATTTAGAACTCAGAGGGCGCTGCATACGCTCTCATTATTTATTTTAATTTTCCCTAACTTTTCTTACAGTGAACTTTAGGGACCTTTTGAATCGAAATCGTAGTCCCACACTTTTTCTCAGCCAAAATGGTAGAGTCGTTTAACAACGCTAGGGGCAATCATTTTTAAGAGATTTGCAAATTTCGGCATCGATGCAGGTTGTGGGGTCACCTAGGCGCCAGATGAAGTTGCTCAGAACTTCCCAAAATCTGAGTATGGGATGAATCTCGCTAAAAAAAACAACTTTTTTTTTCACATCGACACATCGAGAAAATGATTCGTTGTCAAAAAACATAGTGCTAAATATTATATCTTCTTTCGAACTGGACTTTTTGAGGCCTCTGGTACACCGTAGAGCAGATTTTCACAATTCGTCTGACCTCTTTGAAATATTTCAATTATAAATTTCAGCTCTTCAGACGACGATGTGGTTTTGAAGGTTTTTCCGGGTTTCCCTGCATCTGTGGAAGCGAATGCGACATTATTTAAGCCGCCCCGGAGCGCAGATTAATTATTTCAATGTTTTTACTTTGTTATTGTTGTTTTCAATATGTTTATAAAAATTATGAACGCTAATCAAAATTTCCCACTTTTTTCATAGACTTTTCACGTAAATTATGTTATTTTTGAATTGAACAAACAATTATAAATTGAAAGTAACATAACTTTACGAATAAAAGTATATTAAATTAGCTAAACCACAATTTCAAAATAATTCGTTATTTTCAATAATTTTTGTAGGAATAGCGATACACACCCGTTTTTTGTAGGATACAGTATTATTCAGTAGAACTGGGAACACCCATTATTCAATTTGTAGGACAATATGACCATTCAATTATACAAATATTACTAATGATTTTTTATGACCACGTCTTTGGTACATGTTGGGAGTGGGGGACTCTTCAGTCCTACCATCCATTTTGTAAGACAAAAGTTTTTTCGAGTACTTATAGAATTATCTCGAGGTTCGACTGAAAAACTGTTATTAATGACTATTTTGCACTCACCAATTCGGCATGATTGACTCCTGCGCATTTTATTAGCGTCTCGGCAAAAAGAAGCTACTAAGGAAGATTCAGCCTGTTATTAATCATTTTTGAAAATAGGCGTGGGATCCCGGTCTATTAAGTTCAGAAATAAAAGACAGACTCATGAGATAAATTCAATCACGAATGGAATTTCGTTAAAATATTTCACAAACAAGGTGGAAGGTACAAATTTGGCAGAATTAGAAGATATTAGCAAAAAGGTTAAGAAGAAGTTGATCTGAGAAATTAATAAAGTTCAATAAACAGGAAACATTAATTAATTCGATTACTTATATTTGACGTTTAACTGTCACATACACAAATTTGAAAACACCGAACTTGACATGTCAATCAGAGTCAAGAGTCAAGTTTGGTACTATCGATAATCCGAACTCGTCTAGAGCTCCTGATCGGTTCATTTGACAAGTGCTTGAAATAGTATGTGGAAGAAATTGAAAAGGCCGAGAATTCATGGTGGAAAAAGTACAAAAGCAGTAGTTTCGGATCAGCCCACAGAGAAAAAATTCTCCGAATCACTGGTTCAAATTCGGCTCGAAGGACCAACTTTCACAAAGTTAGATAAACTTGGAAAATGCTTTGGTAACTTTATTTGACTCAATTAAAAAATATATAACTGTCAGTCAAATTCCTTGAATTCTGCTAGGTGATTGAAAATTATGAAAAATATATATTTTATTACCCATATATTCCCTTCAGTGTGATCCAGAAAACAAAATAAAACAATCTAGAATAAAAAGTTATCGGCAATACTGCACCACAACGCCGTCTTCAATTCGTGGAATAAAGTTTAGATGTTGCAATAAAAACACGAAACTGAAATATCTAATTGGGCTCTTCGAGCCGGAGGCGGCGAGAATTCGCGATATAATAATAACTCGGTACACAAACGGTAAACAAGCGAGCATCGTTTACCAGCGTTCTATTGTTCAGCAACAAAGGCCGACGCCAGACGCTACTTTGTTTCCTACTCAGTACTGATTGGGCATCGTCTTTTGTTCTATTTACTCGAGGATTACTTACGCCTTCTAGATGCGGAGAATTCCCGACAGCTTTCCTTCGTCTTGGATTACCGGAGACGCCAACTATGCATTTTTGGGTTTTCGCCATTTTATCTGTTCGCGCGCGAGTCTATCGATGTATAAGGAAAAGCTGATAGAATTGTGATCGGTATGTTGACAAGCAACGGATCCGCTATCTATGAGGATATTAAAGGTCTCACCTATTAGACCGTCAGATAGTGACAAATTTAGGTGCCCCATTTTTGCATACAAACCTCGAATAGGGTTGAAAAGTTTAGGTTTAGGTTTGAGTGGGCCCTCCACTGCGGCCAATGGTCTATTGTGGCTCACCCTATGGTTATATTTCTCCCAGTATACCCAATCTATTGACGAAATTGAGGAATGCAATGGGAGAACAATTTACCAGGTGTTCTGGCCTTACTCTGTCGTATCGCCAAATATTGAGAATCTGGTTCTGGCCGCTGCAGGGCATGTACACAGAATGTGTTTAACCGTTTCATCATCCTCCATGCATAGCCGGCACTCTGCATCTTGTGCAAGTCCGATTTTGATGTTTGAGTTTGCAGTGGCCAGTAAGCAAACCTACTATAACTCTGAGATGCACTCTACTGAGTTCTAGCAGTTTGTTAGAGTCCTGTTTTTTCCTTGTACAAGCAATAAATGCTTTGGAATGGGCTAGGCCCGGTAGACTACGCCAGTACTCGAGTCTTTTATTGTCTGCCCAAGCTGTTATGACATTCTTGGCAGTGCTATATGCTAAACCGATCAAGTACCGGTTCTGATCCAGTGAACGTTGTTTCGCCCCCTCCCTTTTGCTAGGGCGTCCGCTATTTCGTTTCCTTCTAGGCCTGTGTGACCTGGTATCCAGACTAGGGCAACGTTGTTGCGTTGCGCCAGTCGGTTTAAGGTGTTTCTGCAGTTCCATACTTCCCTAGATTTGAAGCAGTTGGATTCAAGCGCTTTAAGTGCTGCTTGACTATCTGAAAATATTTTTTATTGTTTTTCGTGTGTGGTGTCGATTTTCCATCTCCCTGGCACACATTTCAATGGCATATAGCTCTGCCTGAAATATCGTAGCTAGTTTACCCATACTGAACGAGCGTTTCACTACTGAGTTCATCCCATATATTCCGGCTCCGACGCCTTCCTGAGTTTTGGAACCGTCGGTGAACCAACGTTCATTTGCCCTACATAGGTTGGTTTCATTCCGGACCCTGTCTTCTCTTTCGGGAAAGACCATAGTGTAGGACGTGTGAAGGTTGATAGTGTTAGGCATGATTCTGAGTGCATTCCTAGAATGTTGTGAGCTATTATGCCCTCCACATGCCTGCGGTAGACTAATGGCCGCTTGGTAAAGTCTGTATGATGCCCATCTTGCCTCTGTCTCCAGAACTATGTGGAAAGGAAGATATCCAAGGAGGACTTCCATTGCTGCCGTTGGCGTGGAGCGAGTGCTTCCAGTAATCGTCAGGCACGCTTGTCTCTGTAGTCCGTTAAGTTTAGCAATGGCCATTTCTTTATGACCCTTGCTCCACCAGACTATAGAGCCATACGTTATCATTGGACGTATGACGATCATGTACAACCAATATACGTGTTTAGGGTTGAAAAGTACATCGATGTTGAGTAAAATGGAGGGAAATTTACGAGTGGCTCCTGGGGAAAACATATGGAAAAATCAAAAAGGATTTCCATTAAATTTTCTGACGACAAAATCTACTTACCCATTCGGGGCACTCAAGCCATTATATTTTTCGGTCTAGTGGCGATGTAGGTTTTCATAGTTTCGATGAGCTTGTGTGGGAAAAACTGTTAAAATCTCAATTTTTCCTTACAAGATTACGCCCTCATTTTAACCCTTTAGCCACCTGCAACACTCAAGCCTTTGGTATTCCGAAGCCAGGTTCTATTACAAGTAAACACATCATGTGCATGAAATTTTTCAACGGAATCCTAAATGGAAATATTTGAAACGTTCGTTCCAGAAATAAATCTGAAACATGTCACATATTACGTATTATTATGTATCCTAAATGTTTCCAATGCACTCATGAAACGTCAGTAGAGATAAAACGTGTATGAAACATTTCAAATGCACTTATAAAACACCAGTAAATATAAAATGTGTATGAAACATTTCAAATGAACCCAAATTACGCAGACGTGGTGCCATCTGTCGTTGACTTTGCAAAGGTTTACTACGGTCATGCGCCATCGCCAAAACGCCATCTTCGCCATCCGACGAGGCTCCTAGTCGCGTCATAAATCATTGTGCTTTTGTGAGGTTAAATTTTCACAATTTTGAATTTTCACCTTCCAAAGGCCTCAACCACAGTATACCTCATGTATAAAATTGTGTTTCAACTGGTGCGCTTGTGATTTCATTAGCATATGAACTGAGCACTCTTCCTCTCTATCCTTTGTTCTAATAAAGTGCGAACATTGATAGAAATAAATAAGCTTTGTTTGGTTGAGCTGAGGATTTTGAGTTGAATTCTTGATTTTTGCCTCTGAATGTGTAATCATGATTCCCCTGTATCAGCAGGTATGTAATGTTTTTAGATCACAATTGATTATATATAATTTGGGTGAATATTTTGAAGATATTTCATTATTTGATATACGTCATCAACCAACTATCTAGGTTAATGGCACCGCATGAAATGTTTTTTTTTTATAAAAAAAGTGAACACAGTTCAATATCATACCTAAATACAGTTGAATTATTTTATCTTTACCCATGCGTCATCAATATATGATCTAAGAAATAACACACCCTCTATGTAACATCTCTGTCTATCAACCGCTATGAGCGAATCAAAATTTGTTGACATTTGTCTTCTAAACAAAGAATTATGGTATTGTGATGATTCATTGAAACTCAAAACAGTGAAAAGAGATAGCCATAAAGCTGACAGTATTTTTACATTTCAACTAAACTTGCCAAATAGTGTATTGACTAGAGCAGTACCATCAATCACGTCATCATTTTCTGTCATTGTGGATTGTTTGTCACCACTTTTACTTCGTTTTGCAGTCAGAAACATTATAAAAACAGTTTTTTTCAAAACTAAAGGTCTCTTACAATCATTAATTTCAAAGTACAATACAATGTGTTTTTTCTCACAAATAATCTTTGAAATTTCTAACCCCACAATTGATATAATATGTGACTGTAATTCCGTATTACCGGGATATTCACACAACAGTAATTCAGAGGATGGAAACCCTATTGAGAAAAAAACCTTTCCTAATTCTATAAATAAAAACCAAAAACATTCACAATATATTTTAACTCTTTTTTAGATTATGCCTGGTTAATTTAGTTAATTTAATAATTCATTATCTTATCTCATTATCTACACGTTGTGATTTTTATCGGGATATCAGCCACGTCGTTTTACATTTAGACTTTGTTTTGACTAAAATTTCTCGACTCTATTTCATATGCAGTACAATGATGACGCACAGGTAAAGATAAAATAATTGAACTGTAAGTATGCCATATTATATCAGCATATCTCTCTGTTTAGACACTTTCATTATAACATACATTGTCATCGGATTATAATGAAAAGTTGGTAAAGTGAATAGGTGATGGTTTTTACTTTACAGTATTTTTTCAGATGCAGCACGACAGTGATTTCCCAATATGCCCGATAGCAAATTGAAAAGAATACATCACATGGTTCCGTCAAGCATCTTTGAGATTCCAACGGGAAATAGTTAATTCATCCCAATCTTAATGATGGATTCTATCTACATTGTAATAAACAATGTATACATGTGGCTAGGAAATATTTTTTTAATTAATGCCTATTATAATTGTTTTATTCATTTATTTAGGAACAATAAAATAAATATATGGTTTCTATGAATGATATTTACACATTCCGTTGCTACTGTTTATGGAAATTAATTGCAGAAATCCTGTATTTTGGTATCTACCTATCTACTCATCAAGAACCATGTGAAATATTTTTGAAATATTTCGGGAATGTATTCCATAAGCAAGTCCTTTGGTGTATCATTAATTGTCCGCACTGTTAAAATTTTAACAATATCAATATTATTGGAAGATAAATTCAATTTTCCCTTCATAAGCCTCAATGTTTTCCCCCCTGCTTACAGATATTTATAACAAACATTGAGGCATTCACCATTTTGCCATACGCTTTTCTTATCTGTAATTTTGAATGAGTTTCTTTGTCCTCCAATATTATATTTGACGAATACGTTTGATTGCATGATTTGCATCGTGCATTCGATGCCACTGGAACCTCGCCTGTGGAATGTATGTTTACTATCATTTGTTTTGCAAACAAAGCAGTATTTCTACATTGTGTCTCACTAAACCACTGCACTATTTTGAAAAATATTGCAAGTGTAACTTTAAGTTGTTTAAGCAGGACAAAAACCACGAAAACACACAGGAAAATTTTAACAACACTTCATCAACACAAAACACTTGCACTTGCAATTGCGTCCTTTGATGCTTTGAGGAACGTTGTACAAGTATCTGTTAGATTTAATTCAATCCCCGTCGTGGTCTTAGCCAGGAGAGTAGTTGTTTTCTGACAGGTACTTGTCATATAAATGAACTGGTCCAAAAATTAGGAAGGATCATACTCAACAGAATAAACAATTTTTACAAAAAAAGGAAATGGGTTCTGAAAAAATAGATGTTGGAAAAGGTTTCTTAACTCATAGGGCCAGTTGCATAAAGAATTTAACAGACCAAGAAATATTTGATTTGATGATTACCTACTATGGCAACGCATGTCTCAGCTCACCAGGTATGTTACCTAAGTTAACACAAGGCTTCATGCAACTGGTCCATATTTATTCAATTATTCTTATCGATTCGTTGAAACTTGATCTACACAGCATAAACCTTCAGACTCCAAAATTGAAATATAGTCAAGGAACTTGTTACCTCTCTCGAATTAATTACTTTAGACCATAAATAATGCTTTATTTTTGATAGCTGAAAACTCCTAGAATCCAACTAAGGAAAGAATATCATCATATTTCACAAAACCAATCCGCTATCTTGAATCCCCAAATTTTGATATAAAGTTATTTGCTGCTAACCCCCGGCTTTTTATTGACCATAAGTAATTTTGACACCCTTAAAAAAGCACGGCACTGCGCTAGAGGTGTTTTGTTTTGGTTCGAATGTCAAAAACCCAAAACAAAACAGTTTCCGTAAGAATTATCTTTGGTTCAGTGAATATGATGTTTACGTAGCATCGGGCCCTTCTATGTTTACTTATTGATCTGAGGGTTCGACGTACAAACATGAAAAACCGATAGTACTTTTCGAAATAATAAATTTGCTGATTGCTTGACATGGGTCGCGGGGGGGGGGGGAGCACATAAACTCAAATTTTTAAATGGCATGAGGGATCAAGTGTCATATCTTTGAAAAGAGAATTCCATTCTCTTTATAACCATACAATTTTTTTTGAGTTTCGTTTATATTTTTTTTGCAATTCAAATTCGAAATATCAAATATAAATGCGGATCTGAAAACTAGTCATTGCTTGATAAATTTGAACAGTTTGATGTGGAATACTGAAACAAAAATATTTTGAAGGGAATCACTGATACTACTTTTTGAGAGAAGAATCATTGCAATTACTCGACAGATTGCACTGGGGGCACATCAACTTGAAAATTTTGAAAGGCATATAAATCTAAATTGGGATAAAAATTCTCAACAAAATACGGAAGAAAGGTAGAAAATTTGTGTGGACACCTGAGTGTGAGGATTCCTTTCGTAAAATTAAGGAATTACTGGTAGCAGCCCCTGTGCTGAATTGTCCTGATTACAATTTACCGTTTGTAGTTCAGTGCGATAGTAGTGGATTTGGAATTGGCACTGTACTGTTGCAGAGTACTCCTGAAGGCGATCTAGTTATCAGTTACTTGAGTAGGTCTTTGAGCTGACAGGAACGAAATTATTCGACGACTGAACGGGAATGTTTAGCTGTACTCTGGTCCATCGAGAAACTAAGGCCATATCTGGAGGGAATACCATTTACGGTTGTGACAGACCATGCTTCATTGGTCTGGCTCCAGAACCTGAAGGATCCCACGGGTAGACTTGCTCGTTGGTCCGTGAGGTTGCAACAATTTGATTTCAAAATCATACATCGAAAAGGTAAGGATCACATGGTTCCTGATCTTTTGTCTCGATCTGTTCCCGTCGTTGATTCCATTGAAACTAGCCCAGTCGAAACTACTGATCGTTGGTATAACAAGATTTGTAAAGGTGTTGACTCCAAACCATTGAAGTTTCTACAATGGCGTTTGGTTGAGGGAAGATTATTCAAACATGTTGGTTCGAAGAGTGGTTGCTTAGGTGAAGAGGAGGATAAGTGGAAAGAAGTTGTTCCGAAAGGTGACCGTAAGAAGTTATTGGAAAATTTTCATGACAATCCTATGGCGGGTCATATGGGTGTCTTTAAGACATTTAAGAGGATTAGTGAGAAGTATTTTTGGCCAAAGATGAAGTCGGATGTTGCTCGTTATGTTCGGAACTGTAATCGCTGTGCTGCTCATAAAGTGGAGCAGGGACCCCCAAAAGGGTTAATGACTGCGCAACCCCGCGCTACACAGCCTTGGGAAGTTATTGCTACCGATTTGATGGGGCCTTTTTCCCGATCAAATAAGGGTTATCGTTTTATCTTGGTTGTCTTGGACACGTTTAGTAAATTCTCGTTAGTGGTTCCTCTTAGATCTTCTAAAGCCCCTTATGTGGCGAAAGTTATTGAAGAAGATGTTTTCCTTGTTTGGAGCACCAAGACTCTTGCTTTGTGATAACGGGAAACAATTTATTTCCAACATCTTTTCCAAATTGATGAAAGACTATGGAGTAAAGGTTCGGTATAATGCTTTATATCACCCTCAGGCTAATCCCTCCGAGCGGTACAACAGGACGCTAAAGACTATGGTGGCGACCTATGTCTCCGATAACCATCGGAAGTGGGATGAAAATTTGGAAAAATTGGTTTGTGCCACTAGAACGGCTTATCATGAGACTATTAAGCAGAACCCATACTTCATCAATTTTGGTAGGAATATGATTACCGATGGTCAAGAGTTTGCACGTACAAAGTTGCTGAGAAGTTTCGAGGACAACGATCAACCTTCTGAATCTGTCGAAAATAGAGCAAAATTGTTACAGAGTGTATTTGAGGATGTTAGGAAGCGTATAGACAGAGCTTCTCAGAATACTGAGAAAAGATATAACCTCCGTCGCCGCCACGAAGAGTTTCTGCCTCATCAGCTAGTTTGGCGAAGAAACTTTGAACTTTCTGATGCAAAAAATTATTTTGCTAAAAAGTTAGCTCCGCGATGGGTGGGTCCTTTCCTCATCAAGAAGAAAGTATCACCTTGGATGTATAGTTTGGTTGACGGAGATGGTAGGGACAAAGGAGTTTGTAGCGTGAAGGATCTCAAGGCAGCTAGCGCTGGTGAAAATTCACCGGAGTGAATTTTCTTTAGGTTAGGGGGGTGTTGTAACGTTTCATTTTCAACGCTACGAATTTACATCTAATTTCTAGCTTTGCCCCGCTCACTCCTATATAGATTTAGCTATAGACGCGCAGGTCAATTTTTCGGAGCCCGCTTCACAACGGACGTGACGTACCCGGGTAGTTTTCGCTGTTGACGAATTCACACTAACACCATCCTACACCGTCAAGGTTACGAGTGGCGGACTATTAATTATCCGTGAGTTATCTGTTGTTATGATAACTATCACATCGTTTGACTTAGTTTGTGCTGGTATTGTTTTAGATCTGTTTTGTGTAATTTAGTATTGTCTGTCGTCGAATTTAATTGTTACAGGATCCACAGAGTAAGTGAAGTAAAACGTACTAAAACGTACTTCGGTAGAGTGTTTAGAGTCGGTACGTTGGCTACACTGTATTTTGAAGTCACCAATGGAATTGGTAGTGGGACTTCCGTGTTAGGGCAGTCTATCTGAAGCTGTTGTGTTAGTAGGAACTGGATGAAAAAGTTATTGTGAAGAGCCGTAGGTTCTTGCATTCAAGTAAAATATCTGAGGATATCTAGTGACCTTTGTGTCATCCCATGTCGGGGATCCTTGATCTTGTTGCTGTATGGTAGTTTTGGGAAGCGTTGTGGTTTTTGGAAGCGTCGTTGGCTTTGGAGCGCTGTTCTGGAACCTTGCTGGTTTTTTTGAAGTTTTCTCAAACCCCTTGAGGGGATAACCATCACATAACTCATCTCGTCGTCCTACAAATGTTGTATTTTGTGTGGAACCCTTGTTAACAAGGTAAATAATTCTTTACATGTTTTATTTCATTTTTTTTATGTATTAAATGTAATTTCAATAAGGGCGCTGTTCGACACACAGCCATTTTTGTTCCTTTTATTTTTGAAATAATAATTATTCACTATTTCGAGTCAATGGTCGAATTTATATGGGGAGTTTTGAATGATTATTAGCATACTTTATCGCAGTTCGATTGCTTATTTGTTCAACACACAATTTTCATCGTGAACTCATAAAATCACGTAGAGGACTGGGGGTAATCGGAAACATTTATATCTACAAAGCTATTCGTTAGAGTAATGCTGGTATTTTTATTCCCTAGGGTTTTTGTCCGAGGCCAAGTTTTGTTGGTTGAGGCCTACGTACCTGTTGGAGGCCCGAGTTTTTGTCCGAGGCCAAGTTTCTGTTGGAGTCCTACGTTTTCTGTTGGATGCCCAAGTTTTCCTGTGGGATGCCTACATTTCCCGATAGAGGCTCATACTCATGTTGAATCTGTAATACGTTGAGAAAACTATTTTGGAGTCCTATCAGACTCATCTGGAAGCTGTAAGTAGCTGCTAGAGACTGCCAGTCCAGAGAATTCCTGTTCCAGAGTCCTGTCGGATGAATAACGTCCATATACCAACAGATAAGTGGTTAAAAACTGTGTGAAATATTTTTATTATTTTATTTACTAGTCAAATATTATTTTGAAGGGTTGAAACCCTTAGAACTTTCGTAAAGTTATAGCTTAAAAGGGTAAATAACATACTGGTATTCATAGGTACTTTTTGTTGTAAAATATCTGCGGAAAGCCCATAACATCGCACGATTTGTACATAATAAACCTCTGCCAATGGATCCATTCGCCGATGTCCCTTTATAATTTGGTAATCTTCAGAGGGTACACTTTCCGTACGGTATAAATATTTACTCACTAACTAGGAATCTATTTTTGTGTTTATGAAACTAATTTAAGCATTCCGTTTCATAGTTATACCTTGGATACCGAAAATAATAATAATACATGAATTTATCGTAATTGCCAAACACAAACATTGTAAATTTAATTCATCATATACATTACCGTTGGCACAACAATTGTTTTGAACCATATAACTTTCCATAAATGTACAGGGTGTGTTTTGTTCCAAATTTTAAATATACAGGGTTATAGTTTTGGGAATTGGTCTTTCCTTTTTCCGATTTCCTAGTTCTTTAGGAGGAAGCCAGTTTCGAACCTGCTGTAGAAGGGAACTAGGTGGTGCCCACAATTATTTTTTTACAGGTAAGGTGAATTTGTTTTTCTATTAGTCACCTAAACGCTCACCTGTAGTTTTACCCACGACCATCTCCACTTCGAGCGTAGCCGCGAGCATGCAGGGATTTTTGAGCGTCGATCCCCGAGACAAACCTTTGTAAACGAACCAGTTGGGGTCATGTTACTGAGTAAGGAGTATATGTCAATTATATAATCGGTGTCACGAAAGGATCGTTGCAAATATTTAGATGGTTGTAAAGAGAAATGAATTTTCTTTTCAACTATGTGACATTTGACCCCCCATGCCATTTAAAATTTTTGAGTTGATGTGCCCTCCCGCGCCCCTTTGTCGAGCAATCACTATTTGTTTTTATTTCAAAATGTAGTATAGGTGAATCCCTCCAAAGAATTTTTTTGCTATATCATTTTAAGAATGGCAAGATATCTCATATTATAATCGGTTAATGTAACATAATGAGTATTACCTAATGAAAGGTTCTAAAAAATTATATCCTAAATAATATGCAAATGATTTAATCCTTACTGAAATATAGCCCCATATTTGACAGATAATGAAGATCTTCATCGCCGGTAAATATCGTGTTAGTCACGAATTATTAGGCATTTTGGGCATTTGTACCATCTTGTACAGTATTTACTCTTGTACCAATGTTCTCCAAATTCTGTTATCCCAAGCCCCTTTTAGTTTATTCCACAGCTTTAATACTATTATTATATTATTATTCTAATTTTGAATTTTAAGAGTTTGTTCTAGATAATTGCCAAAATTTCTAATCAGTGTATAATAAAAACATTCTATTTGTCTTGTATTGTGAATCTCCCTGTATGTGTAATCTGTATACTTATATACTTTATATATACATTAGGTTTGAAGGTGAATACGTTATAATTATTTTATTTCACTCTTTTTTTATAGCTTTTAATATAGCTGATAATAAAGCCGGTCGTCACATTTGAATTATTATTATTATAATAATGAATCACCCTGTACATCAAAACGAATTGTAATCGTAATAATAGCCACATCACTCATTTTGTGAAGTGTATCCAAGATGAAGAAGAATGGAAGATTATTAATGCACGTGTAAATCTTGTATGGTTTTTGGGATAGGCTTCGCAGGTCATCAACCAAACATTCGCTTTACGGGTTATTCTGTAACTGAATTATAGGGTCCGTACACGATGCAACAAATAGACAAGTGCCACCAAATATTGATCATTATAATATATTTAGTAGGTATTCTACTTTTTGTTTAATTTGTATATATCGTGTTCCAAAAAAAATTTAAATGAATACAACTAAAAAGAAAATATTGAGTGATCCTGTATAATAGTAACCTAATTAATATACAGGCACATCATATCGGCTGAAACTTGGCTCCATATTGGGCCAATATAGATATATTGTAAAGGAAAAATCAATATTGGTCCAATATGCGTGAAAATTAAAAAAACAATATTATATTAATAATATTGGGTCAATATTGATTGAATAATTTCTACCAATATCGATAATACAATATTGGTTATATATTGTTTTCTACATCTAGAATAAATATTGCAATCCAAATGTTCCAGACATATCGATTATAGGAAAAAAACTATATTGTTTTTCCAAGTTTGATAGCATATTGGTTGAATATCATTTCCACTTTATTTGACAAATTGTAATAACTCATATTGTCTCAATATTGGTTGAATAATATTTACCAATATCGATATAACAATATTGTCTTCACATCGTTTTCAACATCTAGAATAAATATTGCATTTCCAATATTCCCCTCATATCGATTCTAGGAATAAAAACTATATTGTATCTCCAAGTGTTATTACACATTGGTTGAATATCATTTCGCCAATATTCAACAAATCTTATTAATTAATATTGGGTCAATATTGGTTCAATAATATTTATCGATATCGTTAAAACAATATTGTCTTCATAATGTTTCCTACATCTAGATTGAAATGAAATTTGAATATTGGCGTAATATTCAATGAAACATATTAAAATTATTTCATGGTCAAACCTGTATAAAAATCCGCTAGGTGGCTCTACATATAGAACGTCTTCTAAAACCTACGAAAGTATATTAAATACTTTCCATAACTTGTTTTCAAGACAGCTCACTCAGTGGTTATGGCGATCAAAAGGCAGACTCTGGTGTCACCTTCATCAACTAAAAGACATTTAATAATTTACGAAGGTGTATTGACATCCACCAATATATCCAAATGATATTGAACCAATATCGATAAATATTTTGAGGCCATTATTGCCTCAAGAATATTTCACCAAAACTCTTTTTGAAATAATTAAACAATATTCGACCAATATCGAGAAATGTTCACATTTTACTTCTCGGACAATATAACTTTTGAATATTTTGACAATATTGTCAGAATATTGTGTATCAGCGATATTGTACCAATATCGCCGAATATTTTGAGGCCCATATTAGTTCGAGAATATTTCGCCAATATTTTTCAAGTGATATTGGACCAATATCGCTGAATGTTCACATTTTTTTTCTCGCCAATATTGTATTTCGAATATTTCGCCAATATGTTCACAATATTGTACCAATATTTTACCAATATAGGTGTGCTACTTGGGTTGTATTTGATATTTCGAATTTTAATTGCAAACGAAACTCAAAAAAAATTGTATGGTTATAAAGAGAATGGAATTCTACTTTTTGTTTAATTTGTATATATCAAGTTCCTAAAAAAAATTTAAATGAATACAACTAAAAAGAAAATATTGAGTGATCCTGTATAATAGTAACCTAATATCACCCAATATCAAAATAAAAAGATATTTACTTATTTTGCAGGTCTATGAGCTTTTGCGTTTGCCTGATTTTGTTCAAATTACATAAATATTGTGTAATTATAATAACCCTGTATACGCAGTCTTAGAAGTTTTCATTATAAATCTTGTCGACAATGTTGAGATTGCAATTATAATCCTTCTTTTTTTGTAACAAAATAATCGCCACATTATTGATTTTCAAAAGGTAAGTAACAACACTCTCTCTGCATGTTTGAAACCCTGTATCTCAAAAACTGTCAATTAGATCTCGTTGTGCCTATGGAGACATTTGATCAGGATATCATAAACTACATTATTCTGAACTCACAACCAATTCGACAGGGACCCATTTTCCATAAGAACCGTGCGGATATTTATTTCACAACCGGGAACTACCAACTGCAAAAAGCGAAAAGCTTGTAATAGACAAATAATCATAGTAAAAATAACCTGTAACTCGCGAATATCGATAATTGTCCTGCTCAGGTTGCCTTTCCCCCGTGAGTGCTCTAATTAGCAGAGCCCGCCTTTGAAGATAAAACGACAGTTGAAAGTCACAAAGCGTGCAGCATCAATTCGAGGTATACTTTATTCCGTTCCATTTTATATAGTCAGATTTCTCGCAGACTTGGCTCACAGCATTTTAATTAATGAATTAATGTAGCCCGTCTTCTAAACAGTGTTTATGTCGCGGTAATTACCGGAGTTTCCGCCACCAGATTATCGCCATTCCAGCGGTGGGGAAACGGGAAGTTGTTTGGACTAAATTTGGTAGACAATGATTTTTTGAACGTTTACAAGTATAAATCAAAAAATTTCAGTGCATCTATAAATCACCATAAATAAATTGAAATGGTGGCAAGTCAAACACGAATATTGAAATATAAATCGCAGAAAAATATGAACCCACGTTGGGCGCCAAGACAAATTTGAATGAAGGGACGCCAGCATTTTTTAGTTTATTACAAGGTGGAGAGCAAATACAGAATAGCTTATCGACACAAGATGATGAGATAGTTCAGATAATGAAAATTTCCTTCTGCACACAGATAAATAACAAAACAATAAAGGTTCTTATGGAAAATGGGTCCCAGTCGAATTGGCTGAGAATTCAGTATAATGTAGTTTATAATGTCCTGATCAAATATCTCTTTAGGCACAACGAGATCTAATGGACAGTTTTTGAGATACATGATATAGAACATAAAGAGGCAACGTTGTTACTTGCCTTTGGAAAATCAATAATGTGGCGATTATTCTCTTACTCACAGAATAGGTATAAATATAATTTGATTTTGATATTGGGTGATATGAGCTTATTGTCATACAAGATCACCCAAAATTTCCTTTCTTAGTTGTATTCATTTAATTTTTTTAGGTACACAAATCTTACATAAAGTAGAAAATTATAATATGTATGTGAATATTTGGTGGCTCTTGTATATTTGTTGCATATTGTACGGATCCTGGTCAACGGCATGATGATGCAGCTATCACATGGAAGACTACTGCATTAAAAATATTTGTTACTAGTTCATACTATGTTTGTTAAGACATTGTTATTACGATTATGTACGAATTCTATCGGTTGATGGCTTGTATACCAAAAAAAGCATACGATATCAGCTTTATGTGGAAAGTATCGACACTTCCGAGCACCAGATTTACAAGTGGAGTAATATCGATCTAGGGCAATTCCTTATTCATTAAGCATTTATATGTGTAGAAACATTCGAATTCATTGTCACTCAAACTACTCTCGTGGTATATTCTCGTCAGATTTTTTGCTATATCTTTGTAAGAATGACAAGATTTCTCATCTTATGATCGGTTAATAATATGTTATCCAATAATTATTACCTAATGGACAGTTCTAAAATATATTTTTGTCTATCTACATGATGTGCACATGATTTAATCCTTTTGGAAATAAAGCCCCATATTCGACAGATAATGAAGATCTTCATCGCCGGTACATACCGTGTGAGTCACTAATTATCAGTCTTTTTGGGCATTTGTTTCATCATGTAAAGCATTTACTCCTGTAGCAATACTCGTCCCAATTCTGTTATCAATATTATTATCTTAAACTTTAAGAGTTTGTTTAATATAATTGCCAAAATTCCAAATCAGCATAGCATAAATGTACAGGAAGTTGTACTATAATAAATTAATTCTATTTGTCTTGTAACTGCCTGTATGTTTAATCTGAATACATATTTATAATAAATATATTGATTTTGAAGGAGAATATGTTATAATTATTTGATTTAGCTATTTTTTGATAACTTTTATTATATCTGATAATAAAGCTAGTCGTCACATTCAATGAATCACCCTAAATATTACAACAAATCAATGTATCGCCGGTGTCCAGTACTAATTCAACACTCTTTACATAAAATGAAAATATGAAGCGCACGGTGTTACTAGGTGCGGTGTTACTACAATCGATTAAATCAAAGTATTAGTAACCTCAGATCACCCAATATCAAAATCAAATAATATACAGGCCGTTTCTTTTATCATGTGGTAACATTGCTATATTCTAAACCGTAACAGATACGAAGACGATTAAATGGGGGAAAAGGTAACTATTGTGGAGAACAGTACAATGGTCAAAGAAAATTTACAGGGAGTCTCGCCCTTCCCGAGTTGTACGGGGAAAACCAAAAATGTTGTTATTTGTTTTTTACGAATAGAACTGTTATTTCTGAAAATATAAAAAAAAAATTATAAGGAAAGTTTTAATGTATTTAAAATGTACTAAAAAAATGTAACAATGAATCTTTGATTAAACGTTTCGTGTCAACACGGCCACCATCAACGTTTTTTTTTCAAATACGGACCTGTCTAATTTAGTACAAATATTGATAAAGCGATAAAATCACAATTCAGTGGTTTATCACACTTGATATTTTTATAACGTTTCATTTAAAATAACTAGCATCCTCAGTGACAACAATTTTTAATTACGGTCCTGTCGTTAGTTCTTTTGTAAATTATTTTGTTTTCTTCAAAACCTATCCAACTATTGGCATACTTCAGACTTCACCCAATAATTTCGATAAGAAGATACCCCAACACAACGAACATTCGTATTTTTCCTTCTTGGGCATTTTTGTATTACAGAAATCCTTGTTTCAAGGCTGATTTCTTCTGAATCAATTATCATACTGAATATTTCTATAATTCTCAATCCTGGAAGTAACGAAAATATTAGTTTTTGGTCAAAATACGACTATTGTGTGATATGGTACAATTAAATAGCATCTCACTTCATTTACCATTTTTAAACAAGTAGGCTTTGCTTGATTTCTATGGCAGGACAAATAAATGAGTTGTTGATACGTGTTAAGAACTGTCAGTCGTTTATACACTCAGATGTATTCAAATGACGAAAGGACTGATATGCTATTTGCTTATGCAAAATCAAATAGAAATTCTCTTTTGGCAAAAAATATGTATGGTGAGCTATACCCAAATCGTCGTATTCCAAACATTCAAATGTTTAGACGATTAGAAAGAAATTTGAGAGACTGTGGTGCATTTGATAGAAATAAAACTAAAAAATGTGTTGTTACTGGAAGTATGCGGAACCAAATAAATGTTTTAGGTAAGCAAATATTACTTCATAAAGATTAACAAAGTGACGAAAATATTTTTTTTCAATTTAGGATTGGTCAGTTACAAAAATATTTCTAATCAAGATTGTTCTTTACGAGAAATTGCCCACGAACTAGGGATTTCTGTAAAATCTACCAGAAATATTTTGAAAAAGAACAAATACAAATGCTACAGGATACGCAAAGTTCATCACCTCAATGAAAGGGATTACGGAAGGAGAGTACGATTTGCGATGTGGTTGAGACGTAGAAATAGGGAAGTTGGAAATATTTGTAATAAAATAATATGGACGGACGAATCAAAATTCACCAACAATGGTTGGTTTAACAGGAACATCCATTATAGGTGGAATAATACAAATGAACATTTACATAGAGAAACCAATTTCCAGGATAGGTTCGGAATAAATGTTTGGTTGGGAATTTTGGAAACAAACATACTAGGTCCTTTCTTTTACGACGAGCATTTGAATGGTGGAATGTATTTACATTTTTTATCCAATGAGTTTGATGGCTACTTAGATGAATTGCCACTGAACATCCGCCATGAAATACAATATAAGACGGTGCCCCTCCCCATAATGCAGCAATAGTAAGGGAACATTTAGATGCAATATTCCCAAGAAAATGGATTGGAAACAATGGAACAATTGCCTGGCCAGCTCGATCCCCAGACCTGACTCCTTTAGATTTTTTTGTCTGGGGATACATAAAGGATAAAGTTTTTTCGACAACTAGTACAGATATCGACCATCTCAAACAAAAAATAAGAGATGCATTACACCCATCATGCTAGAAAATTGCCACAGAAATTGTATGGACAGACAACTTATGTGCATTCAACAAAGAGGTCGGCAATTCGAGCATTTAATGTAGATTATCATGAAGAATTCATTTTCTGTATTGGTTTTATTTTCACTAAAAAATTCAATATGAAATAAATTGTTTTCTGTTTGTTTGATTTCTTCTACTATTAAGTAAGTTTATTTCCGAGGTAAATTGCTATCGTTCGTCTCTGAAACTACAGATATCTTTTATTGTAGTGTAAACATAATTTTAATAGATACATTTATTCAAAGCGTCACTGATAATTTTTATATCGGAGAGTTAGGTTTTGTGGAATCCATAAACGACCTAACGACAGGACCGTAATTAAAAATTGTTGTCACTGATGATGTTAGTTATTTTAAATGAAACGTTATAAAAATATCAAGTGTGATGTACCACTGAATTGTGATTTTATCGCTTTATCAATATTTGTACTAAAACAGACAGGTCCGTATTTGAAAAGAAATGTTGATGGTGGCCGTGTTGACACGAAACGTTTAATCAAAGATTCATTGTTACATTTTTATAGTACATTTAGAATACATTAAAACTTTCCTTTTCCATTTTTTTATATTTTCAGAAATAACAATTCTATTCGTAAAAAACAAATAACAGCATTTTTAGTTTTCCCTGTATAACTCGGGAAGGGCGAGACTCCCTGTAAATTTTCTTTGACCATTGTACTGTTCTCCACAATAGTTACCTTTTCTCCCATTTAATCGTCTTCGTATCTGTTACGGTTTAGAATATAGCAATGTTACCACATGATAAAAGAAACGGCCTTTATACATATTCTGCAAGTCTATGAGCTTTTGCGTCCGATTTTGTTCAAAGAATTACATAAAAATTATGTAATTATTGATAACCCCGTATACGAAGTCTTAGAACTTTTCATAAAAACTCGTGTCGACAATATTGAGATTGCAATTATTTTCCTTATGTTTGTAACAAAATAATCGCCACATTGTTGATTTTCAAGTAACTACGCTGCCTCTTTATGTTTGAAACCCTGTATCTCAAAAACTGTACATCAGATCTCATTATGCCCATGGAGACATTTGATCAGGACATCATAAACTACATTATACTGAATTTTCAACCAATTCGACTGGGACCCATTTTCCATAAGAACCGTGCGGGGTCCTTTATGAACAAATACATATACGAGGATATATTAAAAAATTCTTTTCTCCTTGATTTTTTCCCGTAGAGTGGTCAGTAATGTCGAATAGTAATCTCCAGTTATTGTTCTACCCTTATCCAAAAAATCAATCATGATTAATCCATGGCAATCCCAAAAAACTGAAGCAAAAACTTTTCCAGCAGATTTTTGGACACGAAACTTTTTTGGACCGGAGTGTCGCCAT
Source organism: Chrysolina oricalcia (assembly GCA_944452925.2). Taxonomy (NCBI): domain Eukaryota; kingdom Metazoa; phylum Arthropoda; class Insecta; order Coleoptera; family Chrysomelidae; genus Chrysolina; species Chrysolina oricalcia. The sequence goes on from OX101828.2 coordinate 14,688,729, forward strand.
TCCATCGATTGTTGCTTTGTTTCTGGATCGTAGAAGTGTACCCAAGTCTCATCCATAGTAACAATTCGGTTTAAGAAGTCTACATCGATTTTAAATCGAGCACAGATCGTACGCGATGCTACTACCCTTGCAAGCTCTTGGTCAACATTCAAACATTTGGGGATCCATTTTGCAGAAAATTTTCTCAAATCTAAATTGACGTGAACTATATGATGAACGCGTTCGTATGAAATATTCAGTGCTTCAGAAATCCGTTTTAACCCAATTCGACGGTCTGGTAAAATCATGTCATGAACTGCATCGATATTTTCGGGGACTGACACAGAAACTGGCATTCCCGATCGGTCATCTTCAATGGAAAATTTACCTCTTTTGAAGCTTGCAGTCCAATTTTTCACGGTCGCATACGAAGGACATTGACGACCAAGGATTAGCATATCTTCGTAAATCTGCTTACCTCTTAACCCTTTTAAATACAGGTACTCAATGATGGCTCGATTTTCACAATTTCGGTGGACATATTTTTTCTTTTAATTTATTGCGTAACTCTGGTTTACTTTTTTGACGTCAAACTTTACACTCACACTTCTAATAAGTTATTGTTCGTTGCTATGGTAACGCAATATTTTGTTTATGCAGGGAACTGGTCTAGGCTAACTAGTTATCAATACATCCTCGTGAGTATCAATAAACCATACATATAAGTAGTTATTCGAAAATCACTCCGATGTGATGAAAATTAAAATTTTTAGTGAAAGTTGTAGATGGATTTCACAAATCGTTTTCAGAATAACAGTCGTTGGACATGAAATTGAATTCACAAAATTTGCCCAATGAGACAATCGTTACCTGGATCTAGTGTACTTAGAACACGGAATGAATGGCCTGAAAGTGAATTAGATGTAACTCCAAACTGGGTGCTGAGATGTGGAGAAGCATCCACTTAGTTCAGTTGTGTAATGGTAATGGTAAGTGTGGATGGTGACTGATGCGATGCGACCTGATCAGATCTATTGTGCCCCATCTTCTTCTGCTATCTCAAGGTGTTGTCGTTTACAGCAGCCCCTCAAGCTTCAATTCCTTGAGGAATCCAAGGATTTTGAGGGAGTCTATCCGTGGTGTTTCTCCCACAGTCAGCTGGTGTGATCCCAATATATTCAATCTCTTGTGATGTACAGCATAACACTCCATAAATATATGGTGGGGTGTTTCTGGATGTTCCCCACAGAATCTGCAGGTGCTGTCCTCCTCTAAGCCTAGCTTCCTTAGGTTTTCTTTGAGTCTGCAGTGCCCCGTCAGAAATCCCGTGATTGTCTTAAGACTAGTTTTGCTGAGGTTAATCAGTGTCTTCGATATTGCTCGGTTGAAATTGCCGAGGAGATCTTTGGCCTGCCTTAGCCCTGGAAGTATTTGCCAGTATGTTGCACTCATTGCTCCTTCAGTTTTATTGAGTTCTTCTTGGAAGTAAGTTCTTCCAAGTCCGCAGAATGGTTCTGGCCCGATCAGTGGCGTTGATGCCCCTTTTCGTGCCAGAGTGTCTGCTTGTTCATTGCCCTCCACTTCAACGTGCCCCGGCACCCAGTGGAGGATAACCTTGGTGTTCCTGCCCAGATCGTTAAGTTTTTCTAGGCATTCCCAGACCATCTTCGAGTCGATGTTATATGAACTCAACGCTTTGATGGCTGTTTGATTATCGGAGAGGATTGCGATTTCCTTGTTCCGGTATTTCCTGTCGAGGATGAACTGAATGGCGTAAATTTTCGCTTGAAAAATGCTGGGGAACTGGCCCATGGATTCGGAGTATTTGGTGCGAGGCCCAAAGACTCCTGCTGCAGTCGGGAGGATTGGTCCCGTCCGTGTATCATGTTATGGTATTCTTTCCCAGTGCTCGAATGGATTATGTGCTCTATTCTTTCTTGGTATTCAATTCCGTTCGAAAAAAATTTTCGAAACTAAATTTCCTGTTAATTCCGTTGGGAGATCGGTAAGGTGTTTGTCCCCTTATACTGTTTGCTGTCTCTTTGAGTCCGACTTCAGCCAACCTGGGCTTTGCTCCACAAGCAGTTCTCCTCAACATGATATGGAGAGGAGTGAGGTCCAGCATGACCTCTATAGCTGCTGTTGGAGTCGACCTTATTGCTCCTGTTATACAAAGACATGCTAGTCTTTGCACTTTCTCCAGGATTTTCTTTGTTGTGGCAAGTTTGGTTCTGAAGTGCCAGACTGCTGCTCCGTAGGTGATCATAGGTCTCAGTATCATGGTGTACATCCATTGCAGTATTGATGGGTTACAGCCGTCAGTTGTGTAGATTAGATAGCCATATTTTTCCTTAATCACATTGTAAGTAATTTTTGAAATCACGTCGACTGTCTCCTCCATATATTATTGTGATATCATCAGCAAACATGTAATTTTTTTCAGATGAATCTAATCAGCTTATACGAGTTTATATAAAAAAAGGATTAGTCTCAAGATGAATCCTTGTGGAACTCCACAGATTTCTAAGTGCTGCATTTGTCTCCTATATAGACAAACTATTTTCTCAGAGATATCATTTTGCAACCATTCATAAACAGGATCATAGATAATGTTCAACAAAATTTCGTTATCTTCGGTATCAAATGCTTAACGAAGATCTAGTTACAGTATACACCATTCGTTATGAGAGTCTATATCAAGTTGAAATTGAGTGATTACATCTAAGACAGCTGATTCAGTATCACTAGACTGTCGAAAGCCATATCGTCCAATTTACAACAAATTGGATTTTTCCAGGTATTGCAACAATCTGCTATGCATTACTTTTCCTATAGTTTTTGAAAAAAACTGAAAGAATTGAGATGGGTCTATAATTTACCATTAGATTTCTCTTGCCTGTTCTGAAAATAGGTTTAACTCTGCCTGTTTTTGATTTTTCAGATTTATATCCTGATATAAAAGTTGAATTTATGAATTTACTCAGTATCAGAGAAAGTTCTGATTTCATCATCTTTACAATTTTTATAATAATGATAATAATAATAATAAGCCATTCATTTCCAACAGGATCACAAACTCAATTGTAGGACATTATTTTTTTATGTTGATATTATGGAACCCTGGGGCTTTTTTTGTATCTAGATCACTGATGACTTCTTTTGTTTCTGTTCAATCCACGTCTATGTACACTCTTGAAGTTTCTTCAGTTTTACAGTATTTCAATCCATATTCTCGTGTTCCATTTTATTATCTAAGAATATGTTTCATGCCTTTCCAGTGATATTTCAAGGGATTATGGTTGAACTGGCTCATAAGTGTTACTGTAAATGCCAAATCCAACCTTGTGGTAACAGCTGAATACATATGAGAGACTTCCAATGATCTTTCGATAGAGTCGTTTTTCCTTCTTACACAATGGTTCGTCGTCATTTATTTTATATTTTCCACAATTGGTGAAGGTGTTGCTACAGTTTTTGAATCTAACATGTTTATTTCCTTCAAGATCACAATCGCATAGCTGGATTGATCTAACCTCATCTTCTTCTTATCTCCTGTTATTTCAATTGATAATATATCCATCACTTCTTCCAAGTCTTTATTATCAAAATGGCGTTTGAACTGGTTTTTATATTTTTAATTTTGAAATTTTATACAAAAATCAATATATCGTTAACATAAATGGCAATGATAAGCTCTTTTTCGATTTTATGATAGACAAAGGGATCTGTTTTGATGAGATTATCTATTGTTTAGTTATTTACAGTGATTTATCTTTATCGTTGATTTTTCTACCTTTTTATTTCTGCTCCTAGTTATTTAAGTTTTTTATCTTTACCTTTTATTATTGTACCATTTGATGAGTGTAAACATTGTACACATTGTACACAATAAACTGAACTGAACTGAACTGAACTGAACTGAACTGAACTGAACTGAACTGAACTGAACTGAACTGAACTGAACTGAACTGAACTGAACTGAACTGAACTGAACTGAACTGAACTGAACTGAACTGAACTGAACTGAACTGAACTGAACTGAACTGAACTGAACTGAACTGAACTGAACTGAACTGAACTGAACTGAACTGAACTGAACTGAACTGAACTGAACTGAACTGAACTGAACTGAACTGAACTGAACTGAACTGAACTGAACTGAACTGAACTGAACTGAACTGAACTGAACTGAACTGAACTGAACTGAACTGAACTGAACTGAACTGAACTGAACTGAACTGAACTGAACTGAACTGAACTGAACTGAACTGAACTGAACTGAACTGAACTGAACTGAACTGAACTGAACTGAACTGAACTGAACTGAACTGAACTGAACTGAACTGAACTGAACTGAACTGAACTGAACTGAACTGAACTGAACTGAACTGAACTGAACTGAACTGAACTGAACTGAACTGAACTGAACTGAACTGAACTGAACTGAACTGAACTGAACTGAACTGAACTGAACTGAACTGAACTGAACTGAACTGAACTGAACTGAACTGAACTGAACTGAACTGAACTGAACTGAACTGAACTGAACTGAACTGAACTGAACTGAACTGAACTGAACTGAACTGAACTGAACTGAACTGAACTGAACTGAACTGAACTGAACTGAACTGAACTGAACTGAACTGAACTGAACTGAACCGAACCGAACCGAACCGAACCGAACCGAACCGAACCGAACCGAACCGAACCGAACCGAACCGAACCGAACCGAACCGAACCGAACCGAACCGAACCGAACCGAACCGAACCGAACCGAACCGAACCGAACCGAACCGAACCGAACCGAACCGAACCGAACCGAACCGAACCGAACCGAACCGAACCGAACCGAACCGAACCGAACCGAACCGAACCGAACCGAACCGAACCGAACCGAACCGAACCGAACCGAACCGAACCGAACCGAACCGAACCGAACCGAACCGAACCGAACCGAACCGAACCGAACCGAACCGAACCGAACCGAACCGAACCGAACCGAACCGAACCGAACCGAACCGAACCGAACCGAACCGAACCGAACCGAACCGAACCGAACCGAACCGAACCGAACCGAACCGAACCGAACCGAACCGAACCGAACCGAACCGAACCGAACCGAACCGAACCGAACCGAACCGAACCGAACCGAACCGAACCGAACCGAACCGAACCGAACCGAACCGAACCGAACCGAACCGAACCGAACCGAACCGAACCGAACCGAACCGAACCGAACCGAACCGAACCGAACCGAACCGAACCGAACGGAACTGAAGTGAAGTAAAGTGAACTGAACTGAACTGAACTGAACTGAACAGAACTGAACAGAACTGAACAGAACTAGATTGGCATACTGCGATACTATCTACGGGCCTGCACTCCTACAAACTGAGGCCACGCGATTACAAAAAATACAAAACAGCTGTATTAGATTTTCGTATGGTGTACGCAAATATGACCATATCAGTGCATCCTTCAAGGACTCGGGCTGGCTCAAATTAAATTATTATAGAGAAATACACACGCTAACACTCACACACAAAATTTTAACATCGGGTAAACCACCTTACCTCCGTAAAAAACTAGTATCGCTGACACATAAAAATTCCTCTCGAAATAAATCCACATTACTAATTCCAAGGCACACCAAAACGATTTTTACCAGAAGTTTTTCGTATAGCGCAGCTAAACTTTATAATACGATTCCCTTGGAATACAAAGAACGCTCTTTGAAACATTTTAAAAAAAGATTAAAGGCCCTGTTCCTAGCGAGGCAGCAGTGACGGTGGACGACGACTACATGTTCCTCATGGCTATGAATATACCTGAAATTCCTGATAACAGCTTAGGTATGTAGGTGGAGCGAATCAAAGTACACGCGTTTGTTATGTTTATTGTGTTATATGTGTATACACCCCTGGTTGGGTTTAAAAGCAGCTCATACTTGTTCTCTGAAATATGTACCTTTTAAACAAGCATGTATTTAAATAATGAATAAAGACATGTTATTATTATTATTATTATTATTATTAACTGAACTGAACTGAACTGAACTGAACTGAACTGAACTGAACTGAACTGAACTGAACTGAACTGAACTGAACTGAACATGAGTCCTGACCAGTGCAATCCATAATTGCTTTTATTGAATATTTCAGTGATATATAGCTAGGGAAGTGTGTTATATTGACCAGTGAATAAAAGGCTGGAATCAACGAACTGTACAACTTTATTTTCGCTTTAATATAATAACGAATTTCAAGCAATTTTCAATTGAAAAACTGTGACTTTTCTCTAGTTGTATATAATTTTCTATTGTGTTTTGTCACTATCTAATGTCACGATTGTTCAATCACTTACAGAGTGTTGAGAAGATACATATAGATAATGAGTCATATCGGAACAAAGTATATAGTAGTTATGTGAGTAAGTGAGTAAAATAAGTGTTTTTTTAATGGCACATGAGAGTATTAATTTTTGGCCGAGACCGCAGGTCGAGAAAACACGAATTTTATACACAAAACACAAACAACAATTTTCGAACCTACAACCATCGTCTGAAATATATTAAAAATAAATACTTCCAATACATCATGACGTGGTTTTTCGCCACGATAAGTTATTGTTTTTAAACGACTGTTGTCTTGAAAATATTATCTAATGTTTTTAGTAAAATCTTATTCAAAAATTTTTTGTCTGAAAAAAAATAAGTCAAAAATAACTAAATAATACTTCTCTTTTCCATACATGTTATCTGTGGTCTTTCTGTGTCGTTACTGTAGAAATGGTTTGTTTGGCAAATACACTAGGATCTGATATATTACTGGCCAAATCCAAGCTAAAATGTATCTTTCAGTCCTTAGGGAGATAAAGTTGCATTTCAAATCCCGAGGGACATAAAGTAAAAATCAATCTTTACCGCAGCTACACTATTAATAACTAGGACAAAAATTAGGAAATATTCTATTATAAATCTTCATTGATTGAATTAACATTGTAAGTGATACTAACATTATTACAATTGATGAAACTAAATGGGCGATTATTTGTCAACATTAATTGAAATGTCACTGAATTGAAAAATATTGTTGACACTGTTGCTATAACGTTACCTACTGAGTAATCCAAGTACCGTGTTTATATAACTTATCAAAACTATTAATTGTATCAATGTTGAAACTTATAATACTGGGAAGTGCAAAAAATAGCGTATATGCCTCAGGACTAAAGAGACATTTTATCCTTTACGTGATTATTGGCCCTCATGCTCTACGAGCCCTCAGGCAATAAACATCACTTACGGGATTGAAACATTCACTTCAGTCCCTTGTTATATAATATACTATTTATGACCTCATCAATGATACATTTTGGGAGGGGGGGGGGCGCTTTAGTCCTTCCATACATTTTGTAGGACGAAGATGCTTGAGTACTTCATCAAAATATCTCGAGGTTCAACTAAAAAACTAACTGTTAGTAGTAATTTGTTTGCACTCATCAAATCGACATGACTTAAGCCTGAGGAGTTCATTAGCTACCACTACCAAGAATTTTCGTAGAAAGAAAAGTTGGGGGTCTCGGCAAAATGAAGCTTCTCACGAAGATTTAGTCTGTTAGTATTCATTTTTGTGATTGAAATCTAATAGTATTCCAAGAGGAAAGGGTGTTGTGATTCACTGAATGCAGAGTGATCCATCTTCCATAAAGTATTAAATTAAACGCACCCCAAAATTCGACCCCTTTCCTACCCACTTACTCCGCTCATTACCAGGACTTGTCATCGCGAAAGCCCAAATTGAGCTTGAGGAGGAGTTAAAGTGTAAAGAACGAATTAAGCTCGGATATTTCATTTAAAATTGGGGAGAAAGATGAAGGTAAAGGCGTATACAGCAAACCTCTTAATTAGAAAATGTACTGCTAATTATAAGTAATTCATTTTGTCGTCGTTTGTTAACACAAAGAAGGGCACGTAAACAGGATTTTCGTCTTATAGTGAGGTAGAGACGTTTAAAAGGAATATTGTGTTTAATTTGAGATATTCGAGCCTCTTCATACTCATAAGGCTGGGAGACTTTATGTTACATCTGAGGAAATTTATTCAGGTACCTAACAGGTATAATGGGAAATAGTGAGTCATTGTTATTTGAAAGTTGACCACGGTGTTGCAGTGATTATAAGAATAAGTTCAGCTGTAGATACGGAAGCTATTCCTGTATATTGGATGCTCGCTACTAGCATCAACAGTAACCTATTTTTCGGAAAACCATGTTGGGTCCATCATTGCCGAAAGTACTTCCTAGGCACAGATCTCACATGTACTGAAGTACTGTTTCCATGTGACCATACATACTAAAGATTTCAGATTATGTCCAGAAAAAAACAATTCGTTTCTCGGTGATTGTTCGCTCTCAAACTTGCCTACTTCTCTAGAACACTGCAGGAAATGTGGTGACCTATCTTCATAGATAGTTTTATGATCGATGCTCTTCTGAGAAAATGAGGTGACCCATCTCCATTTTATACAGTGTTTCCCACTTTGAGCAGCCACATCTTCATATTTTATTAAGAATAAAATAATTTGAAAATATTTTTTCTCATATTGTAGTACTCATGAATACCTACCTTTATGTTGATGAAACATTCGTATATCCATTTTCCACGGCTAACTAAGACTGATTGAAAAGTGAAAAAGCGGGGAAAACATTTTAGGGATTTTTGCATCACTGAATCTCAATGCTTGAATCAATTGATTACACATGATGGTCTTATTTGTTGCTGGCAATATGACTCTCATCGGTAATAGGGAGAAATTTCGTTAAAAAAATCCACCTTCCGCAGCTCTACCACCGATATTTAGGCTAAAAGCGGGTGGTGCGAGTCCCGCGTGCGCTGACTGATACGGACCCTTGAACAATAAAAATAATTTTAAACAATTTAATATCAAAAAGCCCTTTAAAAAAGTGTTTCAATAATAGTTTTTTCTCCAACAATTATTATATTAAGATAAGATAAGATCTTTATTTTCCAATAGACAACACAACATTTTATAGGAATAGTCAAAAACTTAAATCTAGGTAAATATAATACACGAAAAATTTAAAACTTTAGACAAAGTCAAAAATCTGAAACCACAGGTTTGAAATAAAAAATATCAATCCCAATAAGAATTGTCCTAAAAATATTCTAAAACAAACATGCCAACATGTCGGAATAAAAGCCTACAAACAAGACACTACGGTTCTATGACATAAACTCTTCAACACTATAAAGATATTTTTCTAGTAGAAATTCTCGCAATTGTTTCTTGAATGGTTTAATACATTTACTTTCTTTTATATATTTTTATATATCCTGGGCGCCATAGAGGAAGGAGAGTTGAATGATACGCTAAATTTATTAAAAGGTACATGAAGGTCATTTTTGGTTCGGGTATCAAATTGATGTCTGACTTTATTGGTACTGATTAATGTGCCTCTGTTCTCGAATGAGTATACAGAGAGTTCTAAAATAAATAATGAAGGCAGTGTTAAAATTTTATAGTTTTTGAAGACATCCCTGCAACTTGTACGGCTCGATATACCAACGAGAGAACGCAAAACTCGCTTTTGGGCAATAAAAACATCGTGTGAGGATACATATAAACCCCGTAGACATATACCATATCGCAATCTACTTGTGCATAATAGAGTGCATAATAGAGTGCATAATAGAGTGCAAGTAGTTGATTTATTTCCAATACTTTTCTAGTGGTTCTGAATTGATATGATAATGAATTCATTTTTGATATCAATGATTGACAGTGAATTTTCCAGTCCATACATGAATCAATTTGAACACCTAGAAACGATATAACGTTACTATTACTTGAGACATATAGAGTTGAAGCCTCATCTGAGCCGAATGTGATATTCTGACACAATTTTTGACGGTTATGAAACCTTATCGATTGTGTTTTTCCAACATTTAGAAACAGCTGATTTGCAGAATACCATTCGTGCAATCTGGAAAAAACTGTGTTGCATTTATCTGTCAAGGCTAGATCGGTTTTATCTGATATGATCACGGATGTATCATCTGCATATAAAGTTAATGATGCCGGTACTGATAAAATACTCAGATCATTAATGAAAAGAATGAACAATACCGGTCCTAAAACTGAGCCATGTGGCACACCAAGATCAATATCGTTCATTTCAGAATTTTTATTATTCACGGTGACATATTGTTTTCTATATCTCAATTAATTCGATATCCATTCCAAAGGTAGCCCTCTGATACCATATTTATCTAACTTTTCGAGTAATATAGAATGGTTGACGCAGTCGAATGCCCTGCTAAGATCACAAAAGATTCCCACAGGGCATTCGCCTGCCTCAATGAATTCAATTATTCTGTCATAGTATGAATGAACTGCTGTTGTGGTCGATCTTTTACTAAGAAAAACATGTTGGCTTTTAGAGAAGATATTGAATTCATAACAAAATGAAAGAAGCCTGTTCAGGAACGCGTATTCAAAAACCTTCGAAAAACTTGATGGTATTGTTATTGGTCTATAGTTTCCTACTGAATGTTTGTCCTTCTTTTTGAATACTGGTGAAATTCTCCCAATTTTTAACATATTTGGAAAGTGGCCAGTGGAAAATGATAGGTTCACCAAATGTAAAAGTGGAGTGGATAGGATATGGAGTGTTTTTCTCAAGAGAAACATGGGTACTTCATCGTGACCTGAAGAAAACTTATTATTATTTTTTTTTTCGTAGTAGGTCATATAGCTCTGCTTGGTCATACGGTGTGAGGAAAAAAGAATTGCACGATGTTGCAATCTTTTGAATAAAGAAATCTGAATCAGGCCCTGTACAGTCGATTTGGTTGACGATGTTTCGGGGTTCTTCTATAAAATAATTATTAAATAAGTTTGCTACAGTCGCTGGTTCATTCACGGAATAGTTCCCCATTTTTATTTCGATTTCATCTCGAACATTTTTTATTTTATTTGATAGTTCAGCAACTATTTGCCATGGCGACTTTGTTGGATTGTCGGATTTATTGATTTTATTTTGAAAATACTCCTTTTTTGTTGTAATAATCAAATGTTCATGTTTTTGTTTTGCTTTTATATACATATCTGTTAACTCTGGAAACTTCATTTTCAACATACAGTGACCGCCAAAAAGTATGTACCATATGGGAAAAAATTTTATTATTGGAGTATTGGAAAAAATATTCTGGGGAAAAGTTTGTGCATGTGCGATAACCTAAAAATCGATTTTGACACATGTCACGTGATCGCTAGAATGGCGGCAAAATGAAAAAAATTGCAATGCAAAGGCAAAAAAAGGGGTAAGATGGCAAGATATCAAAAAAAGTTATTTGAAAAAGTCACTTAGAATTCAATTTCATACACATAAACAAAGTTTCAAGAGATAATTCAAAAAAATAGCAATTTTTTAAAAATATTTTCCCATCTATTTAAAAATAGTATTTTTTTCTTATGAATAGCTTGACTATACTGAAACATTTGCATTTTAATGATAATGACAAAACTTTCTCATTGTCTCCACACCAGAGGGCACTAAATTAAAAAAATTGGTTTTTGCCGGAACCCTCGCTGTTACATTGGTTCTTATCTAACAGTTATATCAGAATTCCAAGACTATTGTGTTGATATGGCAATCTAGAAACACCATGTTTCCTAATTTTAATCAAGTTTCAATAATAATGCTGTATGAGCGTTTTACTTTGCACATAAACTTTAAGAATCTTTAATTTGACGCACTATTTTCAAGTTTATGTGCAAAGTGAAACGCTCATGCACGATTATCATCGGAACTTGATTATAATCTGGAAATTACCATGTTTTTGGAGTGTCATGTCATCACAATGGTCGTGGAATTCGGATATAACTGTTAGATACGAACCGATGTAACAGCAAGGGTTCTGACAAATTCCCATTTTTTCAATTTAGTGCCCTCTGGTGTGGAGAAAATGAGAAAGTTTTGTCATTATCATTAAAATGCAAATGTTTCAGTATAGTCAAGCTATTCATAAGAAAAAAAAATTTTTAAATAGATGGGAAAATATTTTTAAAAAATTGATATTTTCAATTTTTTTGAATTATTTCTTGAAACTTCGTTAATGTGTATAAAATTTAATTCTAAGTGACTTTTTCAAATAACTTTTTTTGATATCTTGCCATCTTACCCCTTTTTTTGCCTTTGCATTGCAATTTTTTTCATTCTGCCGCCATTCTAGAGATCACGTGACATGTGTCAAAATCGATTTTTTAGGTTATCGGACATGCACAAACTTTTCCCCAGAATATTTTTTCCAATACTCCAATAATAAAAATTTTTCCCATATGGTACATACTTTTTGGCGGTCACTGTATGTAGGTCTTTTAAATTTTGGCTGGATGATTTAACTTCCTGATTTATCCATTTATTTTTTGAAGAATCGATTTTATGGCACTTTTTAGGAAAATGGATGTCAAAATAAAATAAAAATATTTCAAAAAAGTACTCAAAAGCTTGGTCTACTTCATTTATTTCAAAAAGTCCTGTCCATTTCTCACTCTCATTGTCAGTGACAAATGTTTGAATCGCGTCATTACTGTACATACGTTTAGATTGCATAGCCAACCGGTTGGAATATTTCGTCACTCCAAAATCAAACAAAACTGATTTGTGATCAGAAATGGTATTATCCACAACACAACATATTCCGTGGTTTGTGAAATTACTAAATATTTTATCAATAGTTGTGAACGTGTTTTGCGTTACTCTCGTTGGCCAATGAACCATAGGTTTCATATTGAAGGATTCGAATACATTATACAGGGTGTTATTTGAGTACGTGGCCAAACTCAAAGGGGTGATTCTTTGAGTGATTCTAAGACGAAAAGTTCATATAAACATAGGTCCTGTAATGCTTCGTTTTCAAGGTACAGGGTGTCAAAATTTTTAAAAGAAATCGTTTTTGTCGTAAATATCTTAATAACCCTTCAACCGATTTTATTGAAATTTGGCAGTGTTATTGAAGGTTGTAAAGGGCGAAGTTAACCCTAACTATATCAAAATTATCATGTCCAGTGGCGTCCCGGAAGGCACTGTAACCAATATTTTTGACAGAAAACATGTGCGCCACTGATTTTTTTTAAATTTTTATATTTGTTTCACATTGAGCAACTGAAATTACAACTTTTTTATATCTGGATTTTTTTTCGTATCTTGCTTTGTTTCTGAGAAAAAAACATAAAAATCACTTCATTGCACATCCCTGTGACAACACAATAAAACATTTCAACTACTAAACCATCAAAAACTGGGGTCTTACTACTATTTTTTCATATCAATACTCTATTCTAGTCTTAGAATTTTCTATCAAAATTAATGCAATGAAAAAAAAAAAAAAATATGTATGTATGAATTGCAGCACTTGCCTTCGGCTCTTGGCTTCGGCTCGTGCTGCAAAATGGGCTCAATGTTGTCCATGGACATGCAATAAAGACATTTTCATTTATGATTAAACAATTAATATTACATGGAAGTCATCTTTTAATTTTTTTCGCTCATATTACCTGTTTTCGATGAAACAAATAATGTTGTTATGTATTACTGCAGTGTTTTCAAACTAAAGTAAGAGGGCCATGGAAGGAACAACAAATGTTCAAACAAATTTAACTTCATTACTGTCACAAATTGAAACGGTACATACGTAATTATTTGATAGTAATTATTTGAAGTGTTTTCAAGAGTTGTGAGATATAAAATTTGTTACTGATATCTGAAAATGGTTCGGTTTACAAACTCGGAAATGGCCGATATGCATTTTGTCTATGGAATGGCCCAAGGCAATTCCTAGACGCATTTATCAAGAAAGATATCCTCATCGAAATGTTCCAAATAGGCAAACATTTGTGAGAATACATGAAAGGCTGTGCGAATCAGGCACCTTTCAAAGGTCGGCTGCTCTTATTGGGAGACCTGCAACGGTAAGAACAGCGCTGGAGGAAGAAGTTTTACATGAAGTTGAGCGTTGCCCCGATACAAGCACACGCAAAATTGCACAACAATTAAAATTTCTCACTTTACTGTATGGAAGATTTTGAAAGAGTACCAACTGTATCCTTCCCACATACAGCGTGTTCAAGCGTTATTTCCTGCGGATTTTCCCAAGAGAGTAGTTTATACTACATGGCTTTTGCAACAGCAGTTTTCCGTGAATGTCTGGGTTGGTATTGTTGGTGATTATCTCATTGGACTTCATTTTTTACCCCCGAGATTAAATGGTCAAGAGTATCGTCATTTTTTAGAATTTGTATTACCTGTACTACTAGAAAATGTCCCACTTGTAGTAAGAGGAGCAATGTGGTTCATGCACGTTGGGGCTCCACCTCATTTCAGCATAGTAGCACGTCAATTTCTGGATGAAACTTATGGAGAAAACTGGATCGGTCGCGCAGGTCCACAGTCATGGCCGCCCAGGTCACCGGATTTAAATCCCTTGGATTTTTTCCTTTGGGGACATTTAAAGTCCCTCGTTTATAAAACTCCAGTCAACACTGAAGAAGAATTAATCCAACGAATACGGGATTCATGTGATCAGATAAGACATACGCCGGAAATATTTCAACGTGTCCGGGAATCGATGTTAAGACGAGTTAATGCTTGCATTGAAGTTGAAGGAGGACATTTTGAGCAACTATTGTAAGTTTTGTGTTAGTTATTATTGAATGTATTCTTACAGAAACAAATTGCCTAGGTACCATTTTTGTTTCAGTGTGGTTTTAATAAAGGGTGTTTCTTGTTTGATGTTGCTTTGGCATTTCCAGCGTTACCACTATGCACGCACTGGCCAAATGAAACAAACAATTTTTAAGCATAACAGATTCACCTGTAATCATTAAAAACCCTATAAAAACAATTTTTTATTGTGTTGTGCCAGGGACGTGCAATGAAGTGATTTTTATGTTTTTTCTCAAAAACAAAGCAATATACGAAAAAAATTCTGGATATAAAAAAGGTGTAATTTCAGTTGCTCAATGTGGAACAAATACAAAAATTGCAAAAAAATCAGTGGCGCACATGTTTTCTGTCAAAAATATTGGTTACAGTGCATTCCGGGACGCCACTGGACATGATAATTTTGATATAGTTAGGATTAAATTCGCCCTTTACGACCTTCAATAACACTGCCAAATTTCAATAAAATCGGTTGAAGGGTTATTAAGACATTTACGACAAAAACGATTTCTTTTAAAAATTTTGACACCCTGTATCTTGAAAACGAAGCATTACCGGACCTATGTTTATATGAACTTTTCGTCTTAGAATCACTCAAAGAATCACCCCTTTAAGTTTGGTCACGTACTTAAATAACACCCTGTATAATTTTATTAGATCTCTGGAAGGATAACTACAGTAACCATCCAAATTGAAGTCCCCACACACCAACAAATTGAAATTTGGCTCGTAAATATCAACAAGTAAGTCATACATCTTGTTCAAAAACATATTTAAGTTACCGCAAGGGGATCTATAACAACATATAATAATTGTGTTAACTGAATCTAGTTTATATGAAATACCACAAACTTCAAAATCCCTGTCAATACAATAGTCATCCAAATGAAGTTTATATATGCCACTTATATTGCCAAATTGTAGCAATTATATCATTAATTTGAATGTTCAATGATATGAATTGTCGTTGTATTATCAAATAAAGACTTCGAGTTATATTTGACGAAAAATACTGTATTTTTCAAAACTGCATAAATGTATGAACAGTGTGTTAACAATTACTTTACGCACAGGTGAGTTTTTTACGCACTTGTGCAAAATAGTATACTATGCAATGAGCACAAAATGGCCATTTTGTTGCGAGTTGCGTACTATACTTTTTCTATGACAACATATCGTTCACGTTTAATACATACATTGCAAAAACTTTGAAAGAATTAAAATATAAATTGAAGAAATATGTAAATATTCTTTAATGCTATTTCTAAAAGGTACACAGAAATAGAAGCCTATAAATGTATGTATGTATCTACTTGAAGTTGAATGTGCGATTATTGAATATAGACTGCCACTTAAGGAATGCTTTCAGTTTCAAATATTTGGCAATATCTATATCATTATAGATACTAAGAGTCGTTCTCAGCATTGAGAAGTGTGACCACAAAGTGGAACTTTTAAATTTTTTGCCAAAATAAGCCATTAAAACGTTCTCGTAAAACGATTTTGTCTTTTGATCTACCTTCTATTCCAAAAAAAGGTTATAAGCGCGTTGATATATAATCTTCGATGTTTCCGGTAATAAATTCAGTGTTGTTACCTTCGTTGCTTCTATTATGTTCGGAGGTGTCAAATCTAAGTCGATATCACTATCAGTTTCCATTGTAATCAATAGTTTTTATAGAAAACAACTATGAAATTACTCGTTACCCAGCGAGCACAAACATCTCTGGGTGGTTTTGAGATGCTTCAAAAATGTATGCTCGCCGATGTTTCTTTGAGAGGTAATATGTACTTCCCAAAGAGGTCCCTAAAGGATATTCAATGTTCTGTTTTTGTTCTTTTGTGGCGTTTTTTTAAATGCCTATAGGAATGTATCGGAGATATGCACAATAGGTTATCTTGTGGATGTTTTCATTTGGCATAACATAGTTCACCCTTGAGACGTTCACAGAGAATATATCTAGCGTTCGCGCAATCGCAAATGTGATTATATATCAAGTGATCTCAGTGATGTTAGAGATGACGAAGAGTATGGTGTCTAGTTTTAACTCAATTGGCCCCATTTTGTTTCTCGTGAAAGTAGTCTTCTTTAGAGTGATGTGAAACGTTTGGTCAAGACAAAATATTATATTTAGTAACCAAGTTGATGACGAACTGCATATTGAGGAATGAATTGTGTCGATATTCATAAAATATATAACCTCAAAAACATTTAACGGTTCTGACTTGTAAAATCATCATCCTAATCATTATGTACCTTATATATGTGAAGTGAGTATCCACCAGTTTGTTTAAATTCAGTTGAACCAGACATTAACCAGAGTGTTAGTGATATTAACATTTTTTTTTTAATATTCAATTTGTATAAACAGAAAATATTTGTATGTGTGTTCTCTGTTCCAATTAAAATAAGTTTATCGATGATTTTTTTTAAATCGCCCCAAAGTCCTCTGCATGTTTTGACTAATGTTAATTTGTACAATCAATGAGAAAAAAACGAAATAAATGTGCATTTTGTGTGTCTCTGCATCATCTCTAAAAATGTTTTATATACCGTGATTTAATGTAGGCGAAAAGCTTTGAAAATATTATGTTGTGTCTTTGAAAAGGCTTTGAAAAAAAGGTGAATGAAATGCCTATTGTGATGTCTTAGGAACATCCTTTAAATAGCCGCGTGCGGAGGACATTTGCACCCACATACACGTTCTATTCATGTATGAACAGAACATCGCAGTGGAGGTTTGATGTCTCAAAAACTCTTACTTTTAACATCTCTGAGATGTTTCTGTACTCGCTAGGTACCTACTAAAACTTTGACAGAAACGATCTGCTGACATTTCATCAATTTGTCACTGGACGTCATGATTTGACAAGCCGTAGTCGTCGTGATTTTAGAGTGAACCTAGACCTAAAACGAAATATTCCATTTCGCATCTGTTGCTTAGCAACTTGCCTAGCAACCGATGCAAAAATAAAATTCTGTACAAAATGTGCTTGTTCATGATTGAAGTTATGGTTATAAAATGAACATTTATCGAGGTTGTCGTAGAAAAAAGTATTACTTTACGGAGTCAGCAGTGCGTAAAAGCTTAGTTCACGCACTGTCGTAGAAAAAACATTTTAGAGACTCAGATACCCACATTTCATATATGAATTAGAAGGTAGAAGTCTTCAGGAATGAATTTCAGTTTTAATTCTCCTACCCTGATATTTATTTAAAGTTTGGCCCCGCCGGAACTTGCAGCGGTGGGTACACGTCGGCGTTCAATCACGTTTTCTGAGAAAATGCTCAGATTTTGTGAGATATTACTTAGGATCATTCTTGTAGGAAATTGAATTATCTTTCACCAAATTGAAACCATTTTTTGAAAAATATAATTCTTTAGGTAAAAGCAAAAACATTTTTTTTTTCAAATCCAAAATTTTGGTTTCCAGCACTGGATTTTTGGTAAACAATTTTTTTTCTTGTTTGTCATGGTTCCAACTACTAACATGCCAAATTTGGTGCTGCTACAACCGATTTTTGCCCCAAAACCTAGCAGGACTGAATTAATAGGTGACATGTTGACGTTGTATAACATATTAACATTGTTTACATACAAGTAAGATAGTTATGGTGGATTCATGCAGCAGTCATAAGTCATAAGTTTTGAGTCATAAGGAAGAGTATTCGTCAGTGATTGGTTGAACCGTTTATTCCAACCAATCAATGACGAATATTCTTTCTTATGACTTGAAACTTATGACTTACTACTGCTGCATAAATCCTCCATTAGTCAATGCCTCTGTAAAAGGTATTGGACCCAAACACGAGTGTCATCTAGCGTGATTAGTTAAAAACATGAATATTTGACGTCATTTTAATGCAGGTTTCTTCAAAAAACCCTGATTTGAATGCCCATTGTTTCAATCAAGTTACGACATGACTTGGATGCGAGATCACTGTCGCCATCTACATGTCGCATCCATTTGAATCCAATATAAATCCCATAAGGTTGGCTATCATACTTTTATATAAATAATGATATTAATTATTTCTGAATAGTGAGAGTAAAATGGCCGAGGTTCAATTATATAAATAGCACTGGTTATCCTAATCTTATTTTTCAACCACATTTATATGATAACCTAATAAAAGCCCTAAGGATTTTCTTCACCTGAATATAAAACCGTGTCCGAGACCCCCATAAACTATCCCGTCTCCAGAACATCTCCCGTTCCGCTGCGGCGAGCACATAAAATAAAATGTGGTTATAAAACAAGCGGGAGCGTCATTTTATTCGGTGTAACGCGTACGGAAAGGCAGACCATTCGTTTATTTTGTCAACATCGGTGATTTAGTTAGAGGCTCTGCCGGCGCGGCGCTCACATCAAAACCCTATTAGGGTTTTTATGCCTGCAGCGGCTCGGACGAATCCTGCAGACCGTTTTTTCGGCGCGATTAGCAGGAACCCGCTGCCTCCCTGCCTACTCTATTAGGCTAAGGTAGTAAATACTGCGAGCTCTATTAACTGTAACCACCGCGCTGATCACCCTTGAGGGAGAGGGCGGATTCGCCGGCGACATGCGAGTCGATGGGGGTGGAAAATAACCTCGTTGGAGTTATAATAGGTGACAAACTCTCCGTTTTATTACGGCAGAGGAGAGAATTGTGATTCGAATTAGGTTTGAGCATCGGGTGGAATTGATATTATCGAATCAATACGATAGAGCGGAATGGCAAAATGGCAGTTTGGTGTTTGTGACCAATTGTATTATTGCAAGAATTCATTTGCTGATGATTTTGATTGAAAATCGATATCGACCATGTTTTCCATTTGGCTGCGTCAATAAACATGAAATGGTAATGAAATTAATCGGGAAGAAGTATCAGAAAATCATATCCACAACTTGCCACGACTTTTAATCAGCTTAAGGTTTTTATGATGGCAACTAAGCTGTCAGAGTGACAAGGAGGCTCGCGACTAAATCAAGTGAAGACGGGAGTGGTTCATAACAAAATAAATTGTGAGGAGTTGTAGGAATGTGGGCGCCAGATATATGAACTGAAGCTCACCCTACACACTATTTATACTGATTCCCATATTACACGAACAGTATTAAAAAGTAAAGTCACCACACTCTATATGATGAGTAGCTTACTGTTTGAAGTAGTATTATTATTGATATGAAAAATTATAGTGAAATGGTTGTTACGGGTTCGTACTCACACAAAAACACAACACAAAAACTCTCATTTGAAAGCCATGTTGAGTTCATTGTTAGGAAGGCATTGATAACTGTCGGCTTTATCTTGAGAAATACCAAAGATTTTCGAAATCCTGTCTCTGTCGTGACAATGTATAACTATTGAAATATAATTGCATTAAATGGAACCTTGTTTATGACAAGTATATCTTACGTCCAGAAAAAAATTGTTAAAAATTAAAATAACAGATATTTTCGCCATCGATATTTCGAATGTTATGATGATAACCTCAGATTCTTTAAATTTGATCGTCGATCTATCAGGAACATTTTATTCGTTTAAAAAATATTCAATAATCTTTTAGACGCCGACTATATAATTTCTGAGCATTCATTTAATTGCAATCCCTACATCACAAGAAGTAGAATAATTTTCTACATAAAAATAGCAATTACTACAATAACTCTCCGTTAATAAGATCAATGAATGAGTTGGATGGAAGAGCAGTCACCATTATCTCCGGATAAGGGCGACTGAATTCCTCCCTTTCATATTGTTAATTTAATTTACCCTAATTCAATGTATTGCTATATATTTGACAATATTAATAAAGACAAATTATTATATTATTAATTCCTATAATTTTGTTTATAACACCCACTTTGACATTTTTCATTATCCCATAAATCTGTTTAAGAAGCATCTCAAAACTCTCCTTTGTTCAAATTTTAAATATCTACTAGAATAGCTCATGAAATTGTCACTGTTTCTCCTTTTAGGTATAAGTTAGTTTTAGGTATTTTGTATGATTCCAGTCTCATATGTAATGAATGCATTTTGGTATATTGTGTCTGTTACAGGACAAGCTTCTTAAGCTCTGTCTGTTGAATGACCATGCTCATTTGATGAATAAATGAAAACTAATTAGTGAAATCATTACCTGTATATTATTAAAATCGTAGTGAGTGACCTTACAACTGGTCTGCAGGTACAGTTCAAAGACCAATGATGCTTTGAACATCAACAAACCTCTTAGGTGAGATTATACAGGTACAAATAAATAGAAAAACGGTTAAATGTACGAGGATATATTGAAAAATTATTAGCCTACTATAGAACGAAACAAAATTTCAATGTCAAAATATTTTATCACTCAACATATTCTCCTCTTAATTGGATACATTTATTACAGCGAACCTGCAACGTCTCTAGACCTTTCAAAAAAATATTTCTTCTTGCTCTGCAAACCAGAGCTCCACAGCTTTTATTTCCTCTTCGTTGGAAGAAAATTTACGACCTTTCAAACTATTTTTCAGTTGTGGAAAGAGCGGACGGAGCCAAATCTGGTGAATAAGGGGGGTGTTCTAGTAATTCAAACCTTAAATCACGAATTTTTTGAATGGCAACATGAGATTTGTGTGCAAGGGCGTTGTCCTGCAAAAACAAAACACCTTTGGATAGCTTTCCGCGTTTTTTCTCTTTAATTTTTTTCCGTAGAGTGGTCAGTAATGTCGAATAGTAACCTCCAATTATTGTTCTACCCTTATACAAAAAATCAATCATGATTACTCCATAGCAATCCCAAAAAACTGAAGAAAGAACTTTTCCAGCAAATTTTTGGACACGAAACTTCTTAGGTATGGAGAACCGGAGTGTCGCCATTCCATCGATTGTTGCTTTGTTTCTGGATCGTAGAAATGTACCCAAGTCTCATCCATAGTAACAATTCGGTTTGAAGTCTACATCGTTTTCAAATCGAGCACAGATCGAACGCGATGCTACTACTCTTGCACGCTTTTCGTCAACATTCGAACATTTGGAAATCCATTTTGCAGCAATTTTTCTCATGTCCAAATTGGCGTGAACTTTATGATGAACGCGTTCGTATGAAATATTCAGTGCTTCGGATATCCGTTTTAGCCCAATTCGACGGTCTGTTAAAATCATGTCATGAACTGCATCGATATTTCCGGGGACTGACACAGAAACTGGCCTTCCCGATCGGTCATCATCTTCAATGGAAAATTTACCTCTTTTGAAGCTTGCAGTCCAATTTTTCACGGTCGCAGTCCAATTTTCCACGATCGCATACGAAGGACATTTATCACCAAGGGTATTAAGCATCTCTTCGTAAATCTGCTTACCTCTTAACCCTTTTAAATACAGGTACTTGATGATGGCTCGATACTCCAATTTTTCGATTTTCACAATTTCGGTGGACATATTTTTTCTTTTAATTTATTCCTTAACTCTGGTTTACTTTTTTGACGTCAAACTTTACAATGACAATTCTAATAAGTTATTGTTCGTTGCTATGGTAACGCAATATTCTGTTTATGCAGGGAACTGGTCTAGGTTAACTAGATATCAATACATCCTCGTATCCAATATCACTCACAGAAAAACCTCTACCGCTATAGGGTAAGAGAAAGGAATCTCTCTTAAACAATCCGCAATAGTATGGTACACCTTGCCTTGTAGCGTTCACACATTAGCATCAGGTTAAAGACTATGCCATAAAAGGATGTCAGTACACGGTAGGATACTAAGTGCTATCTAAATGTGAAAAATTGAGGAAACTAAAATACAAATGTTTTTACTATGTCCAATGCCCTAGAGTTGGGGTTGAAATATAATGGTCACGGTAGCAATGAGAATGATAAGTTATCAAGCATGATTAAAGTCAAGTGAAAATATTGAAATTACTATTACAAAAAATTTCTACTTGATCCCAAAATATTTACACAGAGAACCATTTGTGGAAATATGTATTTTTATACGAAATTCTTGCTTAGATATGACTTTCTTCATAGGAAATAATGCATTTTGAATGGTTCTATCGCCGTTAGAAGATGCTTTTTAACCTTAGGATTAGATTTTTGTCGAAGTTTATTTTTGGGTGTAGAGTGGAAATATGGCCTTTCGAAAAATCACTCCTCAGTTGTTCTATTCCGTGGTATGACATTAATTGATCCGTGGTGCTCCTGAAAATTAAACCCCCATTTCAATCTTAACGAAATCCATTATTATTGTTGAACCCACGCCAACTGAGCTCCCTGGTATGTTAGTGGCGTGAAACATCATTGCACATTCACTGCTCACAATTGCTAAATTTCGCTCCTAACAGGCTTTTGGATTTCGACGAATCATATTTTTTTTTCTTAGAATCTCAAATTTGTTTCGATAAGCTTGTTGTATTACCCTCGAAAAATGAGTATGGTTCCGTGCCAACTGTAAAGGGTCAATTATAGGTTAGTTCAATAAGCACAACGCCATTATCGCCAATCAAAAATGGTTCCTTGTCTGAAATTAGAGTATCATTGTTGGCATTCCGGAATACAAAGGAATTAAAATGGAAATTGGCCTCGTTCTATGCTAGCCCGCTAACTTCAATTAGCCTCATCTGAGATTGTGCTTCGCCCTGGGGTTAATTATGCATTAATTAATTAAAATACTGCCATAGCTAGCAGCACGAATAACAGTTATTTGTTTGCTTTTCAGTTTCGACCGAATATATTTATTTTTAGGGTTGATGCACGTCGTTATCCAGCTGGAATGGGGCGGTTGAATGATGAACGAAAAAAAGCTGAAATTCGACGTTTTATTTGAAAAAGTGTTACAACTTGATACCTCCATGAATAGAATAAGTTTGCTGGGCAGAAAAATGGAAATATAAAAAGGGAAAACTTAATGGAATATGTACCAATAGGAAATCGAATACAAAATTGGTTCAATCAGTTTTTTCAATTGAAACTCCCATTTTGTGACAAAAAATAACTAGTTTCCTGGTTAATGCACTTACAATTTTCTGTGCGATGCAACAAATCAATAGAGTAGTGGACGACGCATATTTTTGGTATATGAAACTGAATTAAATGATTTTCGTGGTTTTGTCAACATTTTTAGTGAAAATTATTTTATTTAGTTTCATTATATTTATTTATTTATTTATTTATATATATATACTTCCGTGATAAATGAACATTCGTATGGAAGACGTCAGTTTACAAAAAAATCTTACAAGTATACACATGTATCACATAAATCTATAGTATAAAAAACCTCCGCAGATATACAATATTTCTCAGTGTAGGTCTAAAATCAACAGTGGCACAACAAACATACTAAAATTATTTAATATTAGTTAAAAGAAATATCGAAAAATTCTTCGATACTATAAAAAACGTTTTCTATATGGATCGCTTTCATTTTTGTTTGAATTTATTGATATTTGTCGCGGTTCTCAAGGATAATGATAAATGGTTATATAATTTAAGTGGTAGGATATAAGATCTACAAGCAGTTTGCGTTAATCTGACGGTGGGTATGAATAGATCATTTGCCTGCCTTGTGACATATTTATTTACTTCACGGCATTTTGGATGTTCTGAATAATGTTTGTGGACAAATAGGAGGCACGAGAGAATAATAATCGAATATTCAGTGGGGATACACAAGTTTTTAGAAAGTTCTTTGCAAGATTGTGTTGATTTTGAAAAAGAGTTGCATCTGATATTTTTTTTTTGCTGAATGAATATTTCTTGTAGTTTGCAGGTGTTACCCCAGCATAATAAACCGTAGCTCAGTGTTGAGTGTACCATGGAGAAGTAATAGGACTTAAATATTGTGATATGTACCGATTTTCTAAGTTGGAAAAGCGCGTAGTTATGCGATGCAAGTTTGCGTTTCACTGCATTGATTTGGTCCGTCCACGTCAGTTTGGTGTCTAAGTGAAGCCCTAAGAATTTAGCATGATACTTGTTTTATGATTTCTTTATTCATTGATAATTAGAGATTTTCATTATGTTTTTTATTAGTTGAGAATAGCATTAGTTGAGTCTTTGTGGTGTTTAGGACAAGGCTGTTTTGTTAGGACCAGGTTGTAAGTGACGTATTGCATGAGTTGAGTTGTGTTCTCAAGTAGTCGCGGTTTTTGGAATTCACCGCTATAGAAAAGTCGTCTGCATTCAGGATCGAAAGGTTAGAGTCAGCATTGTTTATCAAGTCATTGATAAAAATTATAAACAGCAGTGGGCCGAGGATGCTTCCTTGCGGGACTCCAACTGGTGTGTGCTGGAGCCCCGAGGGAATCCTCCCCAAAGATACATACTGCTGCCTATTTGAGAGGTCGGATTCGATCCATTCGAGGGGTTTGCCTCTTACCCCATATCGTTCCAATTTATCCAGAAGGAGTTGGTGGTTTATAGTATCGAATGCTCGACTAAAGTCATAAAATATGGTTGCACATAGTTGTCTCTCATCAAGAGATTTTAGAATATGAATATACAAGTTGTTGATAGCATCTTGGGTAGAGCATCCCGTTCTGAAACCAAATTGGGAATTTGAGAGGATTTTGTGTTGTTCCATAAAGGCGCTTAGGCGTTTGTAATACCCTTTTTCATAAATTTTAGATAAGACCGAGAGCAGTGCTATGGGTCTGTAATTTTTTATGAATGGCAATTATCAGTGAAATTTTCAATTCTTCAGAGAAGATGCCATCTAGGAAGGATTTGTTCACTAGAGCGGTTATTGGAGATGTTATGTGATCAATGGCCTTTCGAAGTAAGGAGCATGGAATTTCATCATAGCCTGCTGAGACTTTATTAGTGACTGATAGGATGATTTCTCGCATTTCATGTTCACAGAACGGTGTGAGAAACATGGAGATGCGGTTTCGAGCTATGTTGCTATTTTTATTGGTGGTGGACCCTTCTACTATTTTTTGCACCAATTTGATAAAAAAATCGTTAAATTCAATTGCCGCATCTTGGATGTCTACTGTTTTTTCCGCCTCATTTATGAAGTACGTATTTTCAAGTCCTGAATTTTTCTTTCCTAGTTCTTTATTGATGATTTGCCATGTTGTCTTGGGTTTATTTTTTGATTGCTCAAATAGCATGTCATTATATGATTTTTTAGTTTCTGTTATGAGTTTATGGTGTTGTATTTTTAATTTGTTATATTCTTTTTTCAATTCGTTTTAATTGCATAGTTTTATTTCCCTGTGCATGTCACGTAGGAGTATTCCCTGGTCTATAATAGTAGATGTTATCCATTCATTTTTATAGGACATTTTGTTTGAGTTTGGTGTGATTAATGGAAAAGCCTGATTTACGTAGGATTTTAATTGGGTTAAGAAATTAGGAAACGAGTCAGTAACTAGTTTGGAGTGTTTTAGGATGTGTTGAAATTCTATTATGTTATTTTCACAGTTGAAATGTCTTTTTGGAGCATTCAAAAGACACCAACTGCGCGAAATGATCAGATAAATCAGTGAAAATTATTTCTGAGTTTAGTGTACTTACATCAACGTTGGAGAATATGTTATCAATCCCGGTCCTTGTATCGCCTTGCACTCGAGTGTGTTCCGAAAAACATTTTTTGAGTCCATAGCTTGAGAACATGTTTTGGAGGTCGATTGAGTCATTACTTTCACTCAAGAAATTCACATTGAAATCTCCACATAGGAATATGGGCCTCTGAATGAGAAGAAAATTTCCAATAAATTTTCGAAATTATTTTTTGTGAAATTTATATCTGTATCGGGAGATCTTTAAAAGCACGTTATATTTACCTTAGAACAGTTTTCGAGACAAATATCAATAGATGAGTATTCAAATATTTTTTCAGTTTTATTTATATACTGTATTTTCCGTATTTTGTAGTCTAGATGTTTTGCTATGTAAATGGCAGTACCACCACCTCTATTTTGGGTCCTGCAGAAATAGTCTGTTAATTTATATGAGGGTAGACCCACGATTTCAGAAGGACATTCAGTTCATTATACTTATTTTTCAGGCTGCGGATATTTAGGTTTTATGGTTGGGACGGCGTCTTTCCGGAGGCAGGATTCCGAAAATTTGAGCCTGGACCACCTGTTCGGAATACGAATCTGCTCACTGCTGCGCCCATAGGCCATATTTTTGGATTGTACACCTCACTCACGAAGTTGATTGAAAAAGAAACTATAAAGGACGTAGTATTATCGTTCTTTTTTAATTCTTCACACTTAAATGGTATGTGTGATGCAGACTCTTTGAGACCTCCTATTAGATCGTTGACTGTAATCGTGGAGTGTAGACGGTAAACATGGAGGTAGCCTAGCTTGGTAATTGTTTTGATATTTGTCATGAGATTGTTTGAACCTATTATCGGTTTGCGTCTATTTGGTATCCGTGTTCTGACCGTTGTAAATTCGTTTACTGCGGAACTTATTTGTTTAACAGATGTTCCTGTTTCCTGGACTATTGTTGACTGTGAATTTATTCGATCAATATTGAGATGATTCATTTCTTTAGAATGACTGGATTCTCCTTGATCAGCTGTTTGCTTGTTTTGTTTGGTTTGGTTCGCAGTTTTTGCGTGTGCTGGGTTTTTGTGGAGTGACTAGTTTTTGTTTACAGATGAGTTTGTTTTGGGTATCTCCGAGTATCCCAGTAGAGATGGCGTTGCCTGTTGAATGGTTGTGATTTGTTTTCCTTGGAAATCATTTATTTGTAGTTTCAGACAGTGAATTAGGTCACATTGTTCTTCAGTTCTTTTTTCCAGATGGAAGATTAATTTCTTCATGGTGTCCATTTTGTGTAAAAGTGTTTGACACTCGCTGTTTGTTGACCTTATTGGATCATGAATGTCAGCGAGGTTATCCGTGCTGTCGTGGTAAACTTCACTCCCCGATGCAGTCTCTACTGCTATGGTTTCGATGAATTTTTTTAGGACATCACTTGTAACACTGGTTGGAACTTTATTATAGAGAATTACTTCAATTAACTCATCTTTTTTTAGCTTTTTCAGCTCACTACACACGAGCGCGACATCTACACTAGACGCCATCTTTGATTCAGGTCAACATGGATTTTCATCAAATTGTAACGTTTCAATTTGTTCTCTAACCAAATTGAAATTTTTGGGATTTACTCCGCTAGCCCCTAAAAAAACCGACCAGCAATCCGAGCCAAATAGGTTGGATCCTAAGTATCATGATGACCAACCGATTTGACTTTGGACACGTCCCAATTGACTCCGTGTGTTTTATCTTTACACTAGGGCAACCTGATAAGTTTTATTTCGTAGAATCTTTGTTTTCCTTGGAGTAGGTGTGAATATATTGTGTTATGATATGAAGTTTAGAAAAAACCAAAAATGTGAAAGAGAATGAAAGTGCATAAATACCTGCTTTGATGTTTTATTTTACAAGAAATTTAGTATTTTAGTGTTATAAACCATGTTAATTCGATATAAATTAGCATCAAAAAGGAGTCAGTTTTGGTTCGTTCTTTGTTCGACAAGAATACATCAGCTAACGAACAGTCGTTACCGACCGATGATGAACCCTTTACTCCCATAAACACCTAACTATGTAGGCTTATTATGGCAGGAACCTGTCAGAAAACAACTACTCCCCTGGCTAAGACCACGACGGGTATTGAATTAAATCTAACAGCTACTTGTGCAACGTTCCTCAAAACATCAGAGGACGCAATTGCAAGTGCCCTCTATGACCAACCAGCAGAATTATGTTTTGATTTGCCACCTGCAGACTAGTTTCGAGGTTGTTGCCTCTCATCAGTGCAAGGGCAGGTCAAGATGAATATAACTCCTGGTGCGTTTACTGATTCGCTTTTGTTTCAACTAAAGTTCTTGATCCTGTAATTGCGTCAATAGAGTTTGTTCCATTCGTCAATGGATACGCTTAAGTCGAATATAGTAGAGTTTCCAACAATCCAATGTGCCTACTAGATAAATTTTTTGAGTTTTTGAACGTTAACATTATTTTGAGGTTATATGTCAATTACATTGCATATTGGTATTTATCGTGTGATTTTTCTGTTCTTTTAATACTTTCCGCTCAGTTCGGTAGTTTTGCGACGTTTTTAGTTGTTGGGTTATTGTTATTTATTTGTTCTTGTGTTTTTCTGTCATTTGTAAAAGTTAGGGTAGTGTATAGCATTTTTTTGTGAGTCTCGACTTCGACATGACAATCATTACATGGTTCAATTTGAGGTTATGTCGATGACGCAGCATGCGTTTGTTAAAACGACATGTCAAGTCATCATGATCGGTAATGATTTGCCTCCTGCCATCTATGTTAAAATTGAGTAAACTCTCTTTCTTGACGCAATAAAAATGTCATGAATCAAGCAGGCCGTACATCAATAGTTTTGGATGACAATTTCACAGCTATAAGTAATTCCACCAGGAGTTATATGCATCTTGGGGCAGGTCAACACAGACAGCACTGAAGCCATCTGTTCCAGGTCCAAACCAATACACACTCCGCTGATTAGTCAATTCTGGTTCACGAGATGAAAGCAGTTTCTAGGCCGCTCCACCTAGCGAGCAGAGGAAGACACTCCGAATCTCCGGGTTGAGAGATTTAATCGAAGAAGACAGAAATCTTTGGGAGATCGTTTGCTAACGAACAGTCGTTACCGACCGATGATGAACCCTTTACTCCCATAAACACATCAAAGAATACATCACCTATTTTTAAGTAACCTGCATGAAAAGAAAAACCAAATTAGAACAAATCATTCGAATTAATATCAGGATCTTGAAAACGAAACTGAATTTAAAATAATAATTTATTAAAAGAAAACTTTAAAAAAACACACTGAACAGTACTGTCAAAATAGATATGATGGATACAGGTAGCAAAGGCAGATAGTATGGCTTAGTAGTGTTGGAGAGCAATTGTGGACAGAAAGGTATCTAAAACAAGAAAAAAAAATAGAAAATAAGAAAATAATTATAGGTTATGTAAATAGTAGAATTAGGGTGTATTTAGTCAACTTTAGCATAAGCATTATCATAAACATAACGGTAACATCAAAGGTTTTTAGCACAAACTTAACATTGTTGTATAAATGGCGCCATTTGAGATAACAGATTCAACTTCTGTTTTTAACATATTTTAAAGCACAATTTTAAAATGATGTTGACTAATGCCACCTTTTGTTATTAAAATTTGAGTTCATCTAAAACAATCAAATCCTAAGTGAAATAAAGTGTCTAGTGTGGTTTGAGAAGAAACGAGAGGCTGGTTGCTAGGATTTGGTGGTTGACGATAGAAGCTGAAGTTTGGAAGAGGATTTTTTTAAAGCTGAAAGAAAAATTAAATAAAATACAAATATTATAACAAAAATAGAGCAAGAAGAATAGTCAAAGCAGCAAATAATTAGCAGAAAGGAAAACCAATACCAAAATCAACAGAATAAACTACCCGGAAGGCACAATCAGAACTCACCTTCAACCCTAATAGCACCATGAAGTCCGATGGTAATCCATAGGACATCCTCTCAGGACATTCGGGACGTCCTTAGGATGTACAAAATTAGTACCGCGGACGTCCATTGGACATCCGTGGGAAGCCCCAATGTCTCGACTTCTCACCAAAATTGGACGGTAATATAAGGATATCCAATGGACATCCACCTGGGATGTTAATCGGACGTCCCCGAATTACATCAATCGAAAGTACATCTTGGACGTCCTTAGGACGTGCAATATTGGTACGTCCTTAGGACGTGCAGTATTGGTACCGCGGACGTCCATTGGACATCCGTGGGAAGCACCAATGTCTCGACTTCTCACCAAAATTGGACGGTAATATAAGGATATCCAATGGACATCCACCTGGGATGTTAATCGGACGTCCCCGAATTACATCAATCGAAAGTACATCTTGGACGTCCTTAGGACGTGCAATATTGGTACGTCCTTAGGACGTGCAGTATTGGTACCGCGGACGTCCATTGGACATCCGTGGGAAGCACCAATGTCTCGACTTCTCACCAAAATAGGACGTTCTATAAGGATATCCAATGGGATGTTCATTGGACGTCCCCGAATTACATCAATCGAAAGTACATCTGGGACGTCCTTAGGATGTGCAGAATTATCACATGTGTTTGTTCCTACATCTCTTTCAGGACTAAGATTATGATATTGTTGTGGATTACTGGAGATAACAATTTGGATGGAACCAGATTTACTTACTAGGTAAGCTCAGCACTCTCCCAGAGTCATTCAATTCGGTTTTGTACATGTTTAAAGGATACACACAACTCAACTTGTCTTACGGAAACATCTTTTTCAAAACAGTATTGAATAGGTTAGTAATAACTATTGAATAGTATAACAAAACTTTTATTTTCATTTAAAGATATAACTACACTGAATGAACACAAAATAACTTACAGAACAGTCACTGAACTGATTAATCACAAAAGACGATAGAAAAGCCGCCATAGCTGGTAAATACTCAACAATTGTTTGTCAATTCGTCAACACTTCACTTGAACACAGAACACAAAATACAAAAAACAACTTTATGCACGGAATCCATACATAGAGGAATTGTTCGGTTTCAATCCGTATACGAACTAGAGAGACAAACATAATTTTTTTTATTTTCATTGTTGTGAAACAGTGAATCTTATTGGCATAAGCACAAACTCGAGAATATGGCCCCTGATTACCTCAATGATAGTGAAAAGGGTTTTATTTCAGATGGGTTGTTTTCGCTGTAATGTTTAGCCCTATTGTAAATATGCGATCCATTTTATACCTCTTCCGTAAAACCACTAGCTGGGATGTATCCTTTGGATGGATGCACCTAGGAAACATTCCGAAAAATGTTCAATCCAGGACATCCCAAGGAAGTCCTCGCTGGGACATTTTCTGAAATTCACTGATTGGGATGACGTCCAATGTACATCCATCAAGGAGTTCCAGAATGTACCCGTACCAGGACCACCATAGGAAGTCCTTTCGAAGACATGCCAAATACATGCCAATGAATATCCTAGAAAATTCTACAAAATATATCCGAACCAGGACATCCCAAGGAAGTCCTAGCAGGGAGATATTCTAAGATTAACCAATTGGGACGTCCAATATTCATTCATGCGGGATGTTCCTAAATGTCCCGTACCAGGACAACCATGGGACGTCCTTTCAAAGACATGCCAGAATACTCACTAACAAGGACGTCCGATGGATGTCCTAGTAAACATTAAAAAATATATCCGACCCAGGATATCCCAAAGACGTTTTATACGATGTACCGATTGGGACATCCATAGGAAGTCCTTTGGGGAAATTCATGAAAATGCACTGAATCGGACGTCCCATGGACAATGATTTTAAGTCCCGGACATTCGGACATGATTTGTACCAAATAGGGACGTCCCTGGTACATAGTGTGCTATTAGGGAAATTGAAAATTTCAAGAGGAAAGACCAAATTAGCGCAGAAAACAGCGGAGACAATCAAGGTACACCTTTTTGAACTTTCCTTTGTGATGTATAGACAGTAATCGAAGTTAAAATTTCATAAAAAACAAACTCTCTGAAAATATAAACATAACCCAAATCAGATAGACAATCAATCAATCATAGAACATTGAAATTTCTCAGGACCATGGACCATTAAAGTAAATCGTACTAAATGACATTGAATTTTAGTAATAGATTAAAAAGTTCATGATAACAATATCTAGAAAAAGATAGTTTTCGGTTAGGATAGGTAGTTTTAGATAATTGAGCAAATATTTCTTGTTTTGATATCAACCAGTTCAATAAAATGAAAATTCATTTATTTGACATTTATTCCAAATTCATAATTTTACACATCACATATTGGCCAGCCTGCATGCAATTTGAGTAGGAGATTTGAGCCGGTTCTGGGCCTCCCCCCTCCACTATGACGTCATCGTTGACCTTGTGGTGACCTTCAGGGATGACCTTGGTGCATAGGTACCTTTGTGTAGGTCTATGACCTTGGCATGCCCTAGAGATGCCTTTGAAATTTTGTGTTTGACCTTGATTTATATTGTTGGGAGAGGTGTTCAGGGTTTGTGTTTGACCTTGAGATGACTTGGAATTTTTTTCATACACGGACAAGTACTTTTTGTAAGTACACATATTTTTTTTTCCTCCATGTCTTGCATGACCTTCATGTCTACCTACTCAGGTACTGTGTATGATCCTTGTAGAGTGCACATGAAAAGCTATACCGAAGTATGGAGACGGTACACGTCCGCACACCACGGAGATCCAGCCCGATATGTGAGCTCTGATTCCTCTCCCGTGATGTATACCTTGCGATGGTGGTGGGGGGAGAGGTCGCGTGACGTCAGCGCTAAGCGCACGACGATCCACTGATGTGTGTCAGACCCTCGCTCCCGACACGGTGGATCCGCTGACGTCACACACCCATACGCTGAGGCGATGTAGCGACTACTATTAACTCTCCGTCCTCTCTGTATTGATATGCTGTTGGATGCGTTAACTGGTGGGGAGGGCTCTGTGACGTTGCATGAGTAGTCGATGCAGAGAGAATTTGTTTACCCTCTCTTCCACTCATCGAAATAATATTTAAAGGTGGTGAGAATGATTGTGAAATCAGTATTTCATTGAGTTTTGTGCTGAAGAGACATCGAGAAAATGTATTCCTGTGGATGTGGTAAATCGTTCACTCGTAGTGATAATCTCCGTCGGCATCAACTCCAAAGTTGCCAAGGTGGCCCTTCTGTGAAAAGGATTAAGTTAGATGCGGCAGCATCGACACCAATGTACACATGCAATTGTTGTAATGTGTCAATTCCTGCTTCCCAAGTTAGTTCTCACAAAAGAACTCTCCAGCACAAGAACAATGCATGTGTTCAAGTGAGTGATGGCATACAAATTATAAGGAATGCTTTCAAGTGTAGAATTGTGAGCTATCGCGTGGAAAGTCCAAATGTTTACACTGAATATATGCCATTCTTCAGTGAGATCAGAGAAAAAGTTATTGGATTACTTGAAGAGGCAATAAAGGTTCACAAGATCTTTAAAGTGAATATGGAAGTATTTGGCAGCTACATTGTCCAAACACGGGATTTGAGTGATACCAAGTCATTCAACTCACAAAATAAAATTGTGGATCAGTCTACGGATTTGGGTGCATTATTCGATGGATTCCGTGATGTCATCATTGCTCAGACTACGGAATTTGAAGAACGTGATTCAGGTATGTTTAAGGTTTCCTTCTAATTACATGAATATTAAATTATGTTTATGTTTCAGGATGGAGTTGTGAAAAAGTTATGTTCCTCGAAGTGAACATCAACAAGTATAGTCCACTCAGCGGATGTTCGTATGTGAAGCTGCCCGAATTCATTGAGACAAGAAAAGGTGTTGTGAATATTCGCAATGAAGATCAACATTGTTTTGCATGGGCCATCACATCTGCATTGTTTCCTGCGAATGGTAGAGTGTCAGAAGTTTCCTCATACCCCCACTATTCCAATGTCTTGAATGTAACAGGTATGGATTTTCCAGTTAAACTTCAAGCTATAAAAAAGTTTGAAGACATAAATGATATTTCAATAAATGTTTATGGGTTAGAGTCGAAACTTGATAAGGGTAAAATGAAATATGAAGTGGTTGGTCCGTTGCGTTACTCACAGAGAAGACTCAGAAGACATGTCAATTTGTTACTTATAACAGATGATTCTGGCAATAGTCATTATTGTTGGATTAAAGACCTTTCTAGATTAGTTTCAAGTCAACTATCTGCGCATGAGCATAAAAAATATTTTTGTGATGGATGTTTATTGTATTTCTCTCATGAGCGATTATTGTTACGTCATCAGTTGCATGACTGTAATCACTTGAGCACTACAACACCATCAGTCAAGTTCAGAATCAACAAATATGGTAAAATGTTACCGGGGAATACACTTATGTTTGAAAATTTTGAGAAACAGCTGAAGGTGCCATTTTTAGTTTATGCCGACTTTGAATCAGTTCTCAAACCCATTCAAACTAGTCAACCCAACCCTAAACACTCATACTCGAACAAAACATACAAACATGAACCTTATTCATTTGCTTATTCGATAAAATGTTCATACAATGATAAATTAACTAAATTTGTGACATATAGGGGTGAGGATGCAGCCGAGAAATTTGTTACAAAACTTGAAGATGATTTAAGGAATATTTATCACAATCATTTGAGGTATCCAATTCCTATGGCTGCACAAACCCCCTCGGAAGAAAAAGAGTTTTCTTCTACTCAATTTTGTGGTATATGTGATAAACCATTCTCGGGTGGTGATGTGAAAGTGAGAGACCATTGTCATCTCACTGGAAAAAAAAGATCACCTGCAGCACATTCTGTATGTAACTTGAATTTCAAACTACCTAATTTTGTTCCGATAATTTTCCATAACCTGAGTGGATATGATTGTCATTTGTTCATAAAAGAACTGTATAGAAACAAAGACAAAGTGGATGTTATCCCACAAACTAAGGAAAAATACATATCTTTCACCAAGCATTTATTTACTCACTCATACACTGACAAAGATGGAAAAGAGAAAAAGAATTATTTGAAAATGAGATTCATAGACAGTTTTAAATTCATGTCGAATTCTTTGCAGAACTTAGGTGCTAACTTAACATCCGATCAGTGTATTGAGATGCATAAACATTTTCCACAAATTGACAAATTCAATTTGATGAGACAGAAAGGTGTTTTTCCATATAACTTTGTTGATCATATTGACAAGTTGAATCATCCAACTCTCCCCACAAAAAATCAGTTTTATGACAATCTTAACGGAGAGCATATATCAGATAAGGATTATATGAGAGCGAAACGTGTTTGGCATTTATTCGAGTGTAAGAGTTTGGGAGAATACTCGGATTTATATTTGAAGTCTGATGTGCTTCTATTATGTGACATATTTGAGAATTTTAGAGACATATGTTTAGAGAAATATAAATTAGATCCGGCACAGTATTATACAGCACCCGGATTATCATGGGATGCAATGCTAAAGTATACAAATATTGAATTGGAATTATTGACAGACATTGACATGATACATTTTTTCAAGAAAGGAATACGTGGTGGAATAAGTCAGTGTAGTGGAAGGAAGCATATTGCTAATAATAAATTTTTACCCGATTATAACCCCAATGAACCTTCATCATTCATATCATATTTAGATGCCACCAACTTATATGGTCACAGTATGTCACAACCATTACCCACCAATGATTTTGCTTGGCTAACACCCAATGACATTTTCAATTTGGACGTAATGGCTGTGGCATCTGATAGTCCATACGGTTATGTTCTCGAAGTGGATATTCATTATCCCCAAGAATTACATGACAAACATGCTGATCTCCCTTTTCTCGTTGAAAGTTTAATACCTCCACATTCCAAATCGAAAATTCCTAAATTAATTCCAAATTTAAATGACAAGAGAAAATATATTGTACATTATAAAAACTTACAGCAGGCTGTGGCCAATGGTCTTATTGTCATGAATACACATAGAGTGCTGAAATTCAAGCAGTCATGTTGGATGAAACCTTATATTGATTTGAACACTGAAATGCGCAATCGCTCTAACAACAAAGCTGAAAAAGATTTCTATAAACTCATGAATAATGCAGTTTATGGGAAAACGATGGAAAACGTTGATAACAGAATAGATGTTAGATTGGTGACGCATTGGGAAAGCATCAAGAGGAAAATGGGTGCTAGCACCCTAATATCACGTCCTAATTTCAAAAGCTGTTCAATTTTTTCCGAAAATTTCGTTGCTATTCAATTGGGCAAAGTTAATGTATTGTACGATAAACCACTATATTTGGGATTCTGTATTCTAGAATTATCCAAAACAGTTATGTACAACTTCTTCTACGGATGTATTAAACGTCATTATGCAGAAAATGCTACCTTACTCTACACTGACACGGATTCTTTAATTTTGAAAGTAAAAACTGATAATTTTTATGAATTCATTACCAGCAATATAGGTGAGTTTGATACTTCCAATTACAAATTAGGAAACCAATTCAATATTCCCATTACAAAGTCAATTCTGGGTAATTTCAAAGATGAATTTCCGAATGATCCCATAATTAGCTTTTATGGTACCGGTGCTAAAGCATATTATGTTCAGTCTGTAGGTAGTGAATTCAAGAAAGCAAAAGGTGTCAAAAGATCCGTCATAAAGAATGAATTGACATGTGAAGATTATAAGAAAATTGTCGAACAGGGTGGTTTAATATTTAGGAAGATGAACTCGTTTAGAAGCATATTGCACGACATGTATACTGAATTGAAAAACAAAGTTGCATTGTCGTACCATGATGATAAACGGTTCATCATTCCCAATACGACACAAACTCTTCCTTGGGGTCATAGCGATATAGAATTCTACCAGAATGACCCAGAAGAGAATATTCGTTGGGTTTCCAATATTATTCAATCTTTTTCCCAAGAGAGTCCTTTAGATCAATTACTTCATTTATTAACAGCTGAATTGAATAAATGAAATATCATTCAAAATGGAAAATTCACCACCACTATACCTATTTATTTGTATTTCATATGTGATTACGCTTATTATATAAAAATAAAATTGTACTAGTCAATTTTAGCTGATGTCTTGTCCTGTACCGAATATATTATATAGTACTCTTATTGTATAAAAGTCGAATTATACTAGTCAATGTTAGTTTATGTCTTGTTACCAAATATATTTTTTTGAATAAACATGTTTTTCTGAATTCCTTTTGATTCATTTGAGATATCAACATACCTACACAGAGATATATACAAATGATTGTTTTAAAATCATCAGTATGAAAGATATCAAGGTGGGAGAAAGATGTCTAAGGCTATCGATAAATTCGGTCGTACACGAAAATGGGGTGCTGTTAAAGTTCGAGTTCTTCAAGGTTCTCAAGGTCCCCAAGGTATAGGATTCAAGCTTTCACCTGATGACCAATATGATGTGCAAGGTAAAAGACTGAAAAATGTTGGTGAACCGATAGATGAGAGTGATTGTGTAACCCAATTATATCTCAATGAACAAATCAAGGAGACGAAGGCACGTGTCCTCAAAGCCTTGCAGGCTGCCATACTTGCCACAACGGCTAAGATTGTACCTGATGCCCGTCTAGCATTCAATGAAAAAATAGAGGAGGTCACTGATGATCTAGATCGCAAATATAGTAATCTAAAAAGTGATGTGGATATCAAAGTATGGGATACCACAGCTACAATTACACGAAAAATAACAGAGTTGACTAGTGACCTCGATCATAAATGCAATCTGATGAAAGAGGATTTTGAAGTTACATCTGCAATGATGCAAAAATATGATGATTTGGAAAAGAGGTTAGCTGTATTAGAGAAGAAACATCAGAGGTTAGTCGATTTGGAGAGGAAACATCCTGATATTTGGCTCACACATAGACCAAAACTTTGGGCTCCAGGCAGTGATCCAGATCCAGCTGTAAATTGGTCTCCAGGCAGTGATCCAGACCCAGCTGTTTGAAAAATGAATTTGTATTATCATAAAAATATATAGAATAAATTTTGTCATACTAAAGTTATTTGTATTTCAATACCATAATGTTACTTACACATTCACATACACTGATCTTCTCGCTAACACTGTTTGGGAGACACGAGAGCTCTATACTCTTATGCAGAAGAGTTATGGTGGTGGTATCCCCCCTACTCTGAATGGAAGATATAAAAGACGGGCAGGTCACTGAATACTTCATTCGAATCTCATAATTCGAATATTGTGTTGTATATTTCATATTTATTATAATTTATTGATACCTGTGTGAGCGATGGAGAATTATATGGAAGTCCTGACGAGCCTGTCCCACATGGACGTCAACAACTTCGAGGAGGAGTGGGAAGACGACCTAGAGGTGGAAGTACCAGCGGTCCATGAGCTGGAGGAAATGGTGGACCAGCTGGTGTTCGTGGACTTGGTGGAACTGGTGGAGCCGGAGGACCCTGAGATGGATGCCGTCGACGAGGACAGCGAAGATGATGACGTCGATGAAGGGGTTGAGGTGGATTCTGCCAGCGACTTCGACTCCATCATAAGTCGTACCATACCTATCAACATGTCGGAGACGTTGAACAATTTTGCAACTAATTTGTATTGTTGCACATTAGCCTTCGTTGCAATTGATACCGGTGATGAAGGCCAATTCTTCGTCTGCCACATGTGCTATTTACGGTACTGTGGTATGAATGACAATGGTGGGTTGTATGCTAATCACCATTCACATACAACTGTTGAGTATGCTGATACTCCAACTCACCATTGTCATGCATGCCAAACTCCCTTATTTCAACTCACTCCACTAAGTACATGTATTTTTTGTAATACTTAGCGTTGTTGAAATGCGGGTGGGGTTATGATGGGTTTGATTCAGATGGTACCAGGGGAGGGATGTGCGCAATGGTCGAAGTAGCGTTTCGAGAGGGAGGGGGTAGAGTGGGAGGTGGGCCGATGGCTTAAAAGGAGAGTTCCTCTGAATATTCTTCAGTTGACTTCGAGTTCTCCAAGCCAACACCACCAGCACCAGCAGCAGTTTCTCGTCCAAGTTCCATATCTTCAATTCTAATTGGTGAGTACTCTATCTTATATTCATTATTTTGTTTAATTTTTTTTTTCAATGTACAGCGATGGCTCCAGCTCCACCGGCGACCAACCTGTTGATGTTCGCAGCATTGACCAATGTCCTGGTCGACGAAAATAGGCCTCAAGGACCATCTCCGCCGCCTTCACCAGGACCATATCACTCGGACATCAACGAAGCGGACTTCACCAACGCCCTGGAGAGCCTTAAGGAGGACATGGAGATCCCTGAGCCGTTGACGCCGATGGTTTCACAGGAGCAAGGTGGGAGTGAACTTAAGCGACAAAGCGATTCCGTTGACGATGTTGCTCCCAAACAGAAACGTAAAATGAGGGCAAAATCGTCAATGATATGTAAGCCGATTGAGATTGTGGATAGCGAGGATGAGTTCGAGCCGACACCACCACGACCAAGTGGTAGCGGCGTGAAATCGTCATCGCGGAAGCAATCGGGCAAAAGCAGTAGGGTTGGTGCTATTTCCGCATATCGGAAGAGATGCGATCAAACCAACCCGTATCAAGCAGGATGGCCATCATCCTCAAGAGCTGCGGTCCCTGTTGTGACTCCTGTTGCAACTGTAGTGGCACCTATTGAACGTATTCAAGAGGTTGCACCTATAGTTGTAACCGTGGAGCCGACAGTCGTCGACTTACCGCGAGTCGCAGAAGTTGTACCACCACGTGCTGTTGTGCAAATCATCAGCGTTGATGTCGTACCACCAGCGCCCGCTGTACCTCCACCAGCCCCTATCGTGGAGGTAGTTGCCATCATCGATCCCGTCGCCGACGTCGCCTTGGAGGCCATCGCTCCCACGTTGGAAACGGATGTGGACCAGCTGATGGGTGTGATAGCCGAGGCTCAGCGCGACTTCCAGCTGAGCCAAGTAGCGCGGGCGGAAATTGCCCGTCAGCTGGCTGAGCTGACTGAGCGTGACCGTCAGGAAGCCATCCTGGAGGCCGAACGCTTCACCAGGTTGGAGACGGCCAGAGCTCAGGTGACGGCATTGACGGAGAGGATGATGGCAACCCTCCAACGACTTAGAAATAGTTAGATGTAAGATATTTTTTATAGGTTAAGTTATTTGTAAGTGTTGTAAAAATTAATTTAAATATAAGTTGCATGTGTAGAATTAGTTATTGTTAATAAAAAAAAGATCAAGTGACAAAGGAGTGTACATTAAATTTGTTGGGTGGTACACATTGGGCAATGCGATGTTGGGGCATTGCCTATCACTTTATCTCAATTGTATTTTAATTCAAGTTGTATATATTAAATTAGGTGTTAGTAATAAAAAAAGAATAAGTGAAAAAAAAGGAGTGTACATTCAATTTGTTGGTAGGTACACATTGTGCAATGTGTGGTTGGGGCATTGTTCATCACTTTATTCTAATTATTGTCTTTCATACTTATGTTGATCAATGAGTATGTAAATAATCTTTGACTCTATTTATTATTTTAACCCTTTGATAAAATATCATATTGTGTATTTCTCCTATCACACACTCTTCAAAGCCCCACCCTTCTCTCCCACCCTTCTCTCCCACCCTTCTTTCCCACCCTTCTCTCCCACCTTTCTCTTCCTCTGAACTACTATAAATTCAATGCCAGCTCATATTATAGTATCAGTCTTCCAAGATGTCTTTCCCAGACTCCACCTCATCTCCGAGACGCATCTGGGCATTTGAAGATGATGAAGTTCTGGATTTTCTTCCTCTCCAGGAGAATGTCGTGTACGAGGGGGAAAGGGGTCACTGGTATAGACCTTCCAGAGGCCCTATCCAAGTAAATGAGGTGAGCGACTCCACGGATATTTGGGATTATCCATCGCCGTCATCGCCATCATCAGAGGATGAGATGGACGTTCAACCG